>BQNB010108149.1:1036-23014 GCA_026074375.1 Tanacetum coccineum | reverse complement strand
TCTCAAACCTACTATATAACTTATCATGATCATTGATAATAGTAGCAAAACATAAACAACCAAACAATCTTAAGTGAGAGAGAGTAGGAGTTTTTTTATAAATTATCTCATAAGGAGATTTTCCATTTAACACAGAAGAGGGAAGCTTATTAATAAGATAAGTAGCAGTTAGAATATACTCAGTCCATATTTTTAAAGGAATTCCCCCTAAAACAGAAGGGATCTAGCAACATTTAAGAGATGCCTACGTTTATTCTCAGCAATACCATTTTGTTGTAGAGTGTATGCACATGATGTTTGGTGTATAATCCTTTTATCATTACAAAACTTATTTAAAGTTTGATTGACAAATTATGTGCCATTGTCACTTCTAAAAGCTCTAATCCTTTTAAGCTAATTTTCAATCAAGTTATAAAAATTAGAAATATATAAAGCAACCTCATCTTTAGATTTAATAAGATACACCCAAACAACTCTTGTGTAATCATCCATAAAAGTTAAAAAAATATCTAAACCCCTTAGAACTAGTGATGTGTCGTCATGTAGGTGTTATTTTTGTATCAAGTTTTACTATTACTTTAATGGGCAATGTACCCGGTCAAGATGTAGCTTCGTTGGTAAGTAGGGTGTCGATCACTAAGAGCGAGAGCGTTAATATCTAATTTATTAGTATTTTTGTTAAATTAATCTAACTTATGCAATACCTAGGCTAATGATAAGGGGGGTTTCAGCCTGAGAGACTAGCACGAGTTTGAGTATCTAACCTAAGTTTTTGATGACAAGTAAAGCGATAAACACACACAAGAAGATTAACAACCGATTGAGAAGCGGTCAAGTACTAATATAAAGAAAACATAGCAACCATGAATAATCCGATAAAACACAAGTTTATTTATTAGTGCAATGATAGTCTTATCTCGAAGCGGCATATCATTCTTAAGACTTAGGCAGTGCTTCATCCTAAGACCTAGACACAAACAATCCTGTCACAATTAACGTGCCCGCATAAAGCATCCTTTTTGTTGATTATAATCTACCTTAGTATTTAAATAATGGTGCTCTTACTAAACCCTAGCCCACTGGGACTTTACCTACTTACTGCTTAACGATAATTTATATACTAGTAGTCCACTCTGTCTGAGTCTTAACCAATGAAATCAGAACGTTATTTGTTGAATTATCTAGGGACACCTGCTAGTCAACTTGTTCATAAAACCAAAGGCAAGGATAGGTCATTTATTTGTGATCCTATGATTCTAGATATATAAATTGCAATATGGAGAGCTATCCCAGACTCTTAGCCTACGCCCACACAACACCGAAGCTGCAACGCATTAAATATGTAGGACTAGACCCAGTTGAATGATAGGTTGCATATATAAGCACGTAAACAAGTATAAAATGGTAAACATAATCAAACAATCAACGATAAATTAAGACAATCGAGATAAACAAACCAAACATTAAATCTTCATAAACATGCTTGATACCTGTATCAACCGATAGTCATTGTAAAAATACATATGATTTGATATATTAACAATTAAAATAAAGAAACCTCAATCGAACGCGTATTCGGTTGTGCGAAGATTACAAGAGTTTTCCTATGATCTTGAGGCTCTTTCTTGACCTTCTTTGCTCGTCTAATGGTCTGATAGTCGACTTGGTGGTTTAGGGATTCACTTGCATACTTAAAACTGAGTTTAAGGTCTTGTATTTATAGTGTATGGAAACGAGTGATACGCCGTATTGAATGCAGTCAATATGACGTATAAGGAAATTCCTTGGAGTAAGGACCAAGTTCATCATTAATTGCATTAAGTGTAGGATTATTGACTGTTGACTGTATTAAATGTAATATCTTTGACTGTTAACTAGTGAATACGGCGTATTAGATGTCCAGGATACAGCATATTGGGTCTTGATCCTTGGTGGTTTATTTGTGAAGTGCAGGCACGGATATGCCGTATCTTCCTTGATGGATACGGCGTATAGATGTAAAACCAGTTGGTACTTCTTCGTTGACTAAAGTATTATATATGGCGTATCGTTGATGTGGATACGACATATTCTTCAAAGTCAGGAAATGGTCTTTTAGTTCGTCAAGTCTTGGATACGGCGTATGCTTCTAGAATGATACGTCGTATACGATGTCAGAATCAGTAGACTTTCTTGAACTCTTCATTTATGCTCCAAAATGCGCGCCTTTTATATAAACTTCACAAAGTACTCCATAATTACTGCAAGTAATAAATATAAGCAATTAAGTACCAATTCTTGCAATAATTATATAAAATGGGTAATTTATAAGGGATAAATGATGCTATAAAATAGACGTTATTTGATGTCATCAAATATCCCCCCACTTGAATCCTACTTGTCCTCAAGTAGACTTTAGAAAAGTTTTGAAAATGTATCCCAACTGAAGTTAAGGATTTTTCCATTCAAGCATCATTTTGTTTTAATCACCTGTACATAACCAAGCACCTCACGAAATATGGAAATGAAAATACTCAGATCACTCAACTAATCTAGGGTGCAACATTTAATTGGTACGCTCATTTGCTCGGTTGTTTTTAGTTTTCTATCATATGCTTGTCAAGGACACACATCTCTACCACTAGAGCTAAGGAGGAAC
Source organism: Tanacetum coccineum (assembly GCA_026074375.1). NCBI lineage: Eukaryota > Viridiplantae > Streptophyta > Magnoliopsida > Asterales > Asteraceae > Tanacetum > Tanacetum coccineum. The sequence continues at coordinate 20,376 of BQNB010108149.1, read as the reverse complement.
AAGTCAAAAGATAAATTGGGTTTAAAGGCTTTAGGGTTGATCATTCAAACAGTCTTTCACCAAAAGTACCACACCAACAAGGCAGCTGAATCATACATACACGTCCGTAACGACGGAATAGACATGTACAATTCGATCACATCCCCATTCGTGTTTAACCAGCGGTTAGGATGAAGAACGATATAGGATATGGAGCTTCTAACTTTCATCGAAATTCATTGTCCAACAAGGCAACTGAGACATGCATACATGGCCGTAACGACAAAATAGACATGCATGCTCTGTACACATCCTCGTTCGAGTAGATCTTAAGGTTAGTTGCTAGGAAGGGGAATTAAATGGTTGTTAAATAAAATTTTTACGAAACAAATAGATTAAGCCAACAAATAAGGTACATAGTTGCTAGAAACTTTTCCCTGATCGTTCAATGATAAAGACTCGAACATATCGACAAATGCATCGATCATAGAAATGACAAAGACAACCTGAGTTGGCGTTCCCATAACGGTCAACTTCCCTCACATCCCGAACTTTACATACTTTTACAGAATAAGTGGTGATATCGGCCACTTTTTACAAAACGTTACATCGTTGATTTATATAACGTATCAACGAATAATCGATCCTTCCAAGAAATTCTATTGGTATAAGTTTCATTGAACCGACTATTTTCATCCATCTCTTTTTTTTGCTGCTTTTCTATTTTTCAATTTTTTTCCTTTTTTTGCAATACATCATAAATCTCGGTGTAATTTCACCGTCTTCACCATCATAATTCATTCGGATAATTTTTTCCTTATAACACTTTTTATTCGGAAATGAATCATAATCGCGAAAGTAGCAAAATTTACGAGCTACATATTTTTCCCATTGCATTGTGCAATTTCCCGACCATTACAAAGACAGAAGATTTTTACTTTGACGCAGGAAATACAAAACTTTACACGAAAGCAACTAGCAACTTTGATTAAAATAGGCTTAATCTACACGGTAGGCTAAGGTGTAAAGGTGTAACGAAACATATAATTTTTGGTGTGAAAAAGACAAGAATGGCTTAACAGGTTGTTCTAGGGAATCTTACTCTAAAAGTGAGAGTAAACAAAGGGTTACACGGAGGTTAACTAACCAGTGTAGTTAGTTAATTTTACAACATGTAGGCTTTTTGGTTTAATCCTAGAAATTTATTGGTTGAACATGTTACTCCATCTAAATCCATAGTACTCATCATTGTGGTCTCGAGTGATATACCATGCCAAGTTCTAAAGTCCACTACATCACCGGCACTGATTCGAACCCAAACACACACGTAGGTATATATAAGGACGATATCAATAATAGTATAGTATAAGTATTCCAAAAGGTTCTAGAAAGTTACTTTTGACCAAAGTAAAGTTCAAAACCTCCCGGGTCGTTTCCTCGATGAAGCGTGAATTGAGAATCGTTTAAGTTTGTGATCGCGTGATTTGAATAATCAATATTTTGGGGTTTTGATTCTATTTCTACTTATGAAACGCAAAAACAAATAAGGCAAGTAAACAAATAAGGCAATTTAAGATTTAAACCTAAAAAAATGATAACGGGATTCCTAAAACGCGTCTAATTAACCAAATTTGACAAATTTAAACCCTAAAAACACAAATTATGACTTTTTAAATCCTAAATGACTAATAATAATTCTCAGAAAATAAATTATATATTTTTTATTTTTATTTTATTTATTGTGAATTAAAAACTATTTTAATCTAGAAAATTAATTAAAAAAATACTAAACTAATTTATAAAATTATGGAAAAATGATGAAAAACACTTAAGACTGTTTAGAATCTATAAAATATGTAAACTAGAAAAGTGGTTTACAGAATAAGCAAATAAGTTTGAATAAGCAAACTGGAAAATAACCATAAGTATTAAATGAAACCAACATATGTTGAAAAAGTCCCAAGGGCGCTACTGGTTAAGGCTTTGGTATGTTAAGGGTGAGGTCGCAGGTTCGAGTCCTGGACCTTACCTTTTTGCTACAGTGTTTTTTTAATTTTCTTTTTGAAACTTAGAAAGAACTAGTTAAAATAAGCTAATTTTATAAAAGGCACTTTTTCTTAAACTCACTAATAAGCTAGAATAAACTAGCTTAAAAGCTGACAGTTTGGCTAAAACTAAACTAAATGAATAAAGAACTAAACTGTTTTGGCTTTTTGACTTAATAAGCAAATGTGAAAAGAAAATAAGCAATAACAGACAAACCTTTACTCCTAATTAACACTTTTGACTCAAATTTAATCAATTAGAATGAGCTTAACAGCTCTTAAAAGCTAAATGAAAATAAGACTTTAACTAACAATTTTAAAAGGAAAGATTACCAAATTTAAGCTTAATTTTCAAACCTAATAACACTTGAAATAAGTTGAGAACTAAAAACACATTAATTTTGACTTCCAATGAAAACATAAAAACAAGAATTAAGAAGTTTTGTTAAGAAATAAGCTAGAACAGAGGACTTAAAAACTAGACAAACTAAAACTGTTTTTAGCTTTTTGGATTTTAAAAGAAAAATTAGCTAATGCAGGCCTATTTTAAGCTACTAAATGCTAATATAAAAACTTAAAAAGTAAAAACAGATGGAGATTGATGTCTAATAAGCTTATATTATCAATATTAGACCTTTAAAAAAATTAAACTAACTTAAAATGGCTGTTGAAAATGAGACTTTTACTTTTGAAAATGAGATTTAATAAACTAAGACAGATTTGACTCAAGCATAACTAACTAATGCAGACTTATACTAACTTATTTCTACTGCCTAATGGATTCATAACAAGCATGAAAGTAATACCTAAATGCCATAAATCAAGATCTAAGCTAACAAGCAAATTTATCAAACTGAAAATTCCACAGATTCAAACCATGTATACAATGAACCTCAAGCTTGATTTGTGGACTTTAAAAACTTGCAGAAACTAACTTAAGGACTAATTTAAGGCTTGATAAAACTTATTTAAGTGACAAAAGAGACTAGGCAGTACTAAAATATGTTAGTACTGCTAGTGCCAAACACCCCTTTAAAATTTGTTTTTCCATTTTTAAGCTACAGAAGAGTGAATTAAGCTAGGATTTGTAAAAAACAGATATAGAATTAAGCAAATGAAGGACTAATAAGCATAATCTAATAACTAATAAGCACAAATCAATAAGCTAGATTAATAAGCATATTTTTGGTTTTTCAAAACAGTTTTGACTAAAAATTAATGAAAGCTTAAGACAGATTAAAAGAAGCTATAAACTAGATTCAATAAGCAATATTAAGGCAAAATAAGCATTAACAAACATATATAAGCACAATTAAACAACTATTAAGCAGAAAATAAGATAATGCATAAATTTAAGCTAAAATATGAAATAGAAAGTGGAACTCACAATTTCCCTTGCTCAAACAGGGATCAAATGCTCATAGAGCTTATCTATAAAAGCTTTAACTTATCTAAGATAAGTTGGTGGTGTCCATAAGCCCATCCAGGTTTGGCTTATCATCCAATAAGCTGAGGTAAATTTGGGGTAGAATTTCAATGAAATAGTAAAGAGCTTATGAAATTATGATTTGAAAACAGATTAAGATTTAAGTTGCAATAAGTAAACAGGATTAATAAGACATAATTTAGAATAAGCTTGAAAATTAACTTGTATTAATAAAATAAGGTTACATTACTTTGAAAAGGAAAGTCCAATATTTAAAAGCATAAAAGTTGTAAATAAGCTGGAAAATAAGCTACCTACTCTACTACTCCTCTATAATGAGAAACTAAGGTCCTATTTATAGGAAAACTTAGGGTCTTGGGTGTGCTTGTTGTGCTAGTTGTGTAAGGAGCTCGAAATTCTCATCCTGGCCTTCCATTCTTTCTTTTTCTCCAAGTCTTTCAGTCTTGGCCCTTGATCATATGCCACATCCCATCACCAATCATTAGCACGGATTGCCAGCTTGTCATTCATCAAAACGTCACTACTTGTGTCAGGTTGGATTCTAGAAGGGGTTTGAAGGCGTGTGAATGATGTGGGTGAAAAGTTTTTACCCTGTGAGTGTGTTGTTATGTGTACAAGGGAGGGAAAAAAGAACAAGATGTACAGTGTTTTGATTTGGGGGTGTTGACCCATTTTTTACAAGTTTGACCTGGGTAATGGGTAAAAAGGGATTAGGCTTGGGATGGTGGATTGGGCCAGGTTTTATGAATTTGGATTAAGGGATTTGGACTAAGATTGTATATAACTTCATATTAATGGCTAATTTGGCCCGTTAAACGGGTACAGGTTGGCCCATTAAGAATGAACATGCCTTCGGCTTTAGTTTTCCGTGCTCTTTCTATTCTCGTGCTGGGTTTTGTCTGTTTTGCTTCGTTTTTGTCCTTTTATTGAATATCCGTTACCTGCAAGACACAATTGACAAAACACATATATAAACTACATTTTTCTTGTATTTTTGGTCATTATTGGTCTTTTTAGCTCGTTTAATTAGGTAAAAGGCATGTGTATTTAAGCACATACCAAAATCCCCAAGACTAAGCTATTGCCGTGTCTTCATGCAATGTCATAAACACACTTAGAAAACCAAAAATTTCAACCCCCTTAGACTAATTACCTCAAAAAGTAGCTAAGTGTTCATCTAAGGGGATTAAGAAATCAACGGTTTCGAAAAACTCCCCGCTTAACCATTTTTATGCATTTACTATTATTATTCATACATATCATAACTTTATGGAACAAGAAACAATAAAAGGATAAATTCATCGTCCTTGATTTTTCACCCGCCCCAAACCAAGCTTAAAAACAAAATCATTGTTAAATACAAGTTAAGATGCTAACACTACTTATAAATTCTAATTGTGAGAGCATTGCTACTTTCCGCTCCCTTATTTCCTAAATCCTCTAAAGATTTTATTATTATTATTTGTGACAAATAAATTAATGTCTTATTCATATAAAGCAAACCTGGTTTACACCACCACACACCCCACCAACCACACGACCTCAACCTCAAAAACTCTCCACGAGACACAACACATTCTTTTCCTACACAGTGCCTCCACGTCGGCACACACACAGCGCTCCGCAACCGCGCGAACGTACTGGTGGCCTATAAGCACTCTAGCGACACAAACTCTCCTCTATCTATCATATCAGTGAGGGGGGTGGGTCACTCACTGAAGCGTACAACACCACATCACCACAATCTCAAAGATACACAAATCTGTCACACATGTCACACTCACACCACACTTCTATCCTAAACATCTACTACCCAACTACTCACAACACACACACAAAAAAACACAGACAATAACATGCTAGAGTCTTATTTTAGACCTTGGTATTGATCCTACACACGTGAGATAGAACTACAATGTGCAAAACTAAATCACGACGAGATAGAAATAAAGACCTCACAGCAAAATTACCATCAAATGCGACATCGCGCTCTCACATAAAACATAATACTAACTATCACCAACATACAAATCATAGATTCGACAAGATACAAACATCAAGATCTATCTATAGATATCTATCTCTATCTATATGCACACAAGCAAAAGACGAACGAAGCTCATTATTCTGTATACATGGACACACAATTGAGCTCGAAGACAGTGCGTGCAAAAACGAGTACACCTTTTCATGAGAAGCGATGCCTAATAATAAATATAATTAGACACAGAACTAAAGAAGAGTACTTGACAAAATTCACAAAATCAAATAATCACAGCTCGAAAATGTAATTTTGAAATTTAGCGCGTACACGAGCGAGATCTGCTGAAAATAGTTAACATAATTAAAAGCTGAGGGGGTGGGGGGGGCAACGAGGGTGACGAATTAGAAGCGACGTACATAATAACTAATGAAGCTCGAATTCATAGATACGAGAGTAGAAGAATACGTTAATGATGACGAGTTATACCACAAGTAAACTACAAAGATAAAATTAAAGCGAACGAGCTTCGAGATGTCAATTAGATTATTAAGCGCTATCTGACACCTTCTATTAGAAATATAAGTCAATCAAAAAATGATAGCTCTATACTTGGTTATTGATAAATGAAAGATCGCGAGCTCGATATTCTTAAAAGGAATTATCACGAGCTCTAATGGATAATTTGTTGAGAGTATTGGGGTGGGGTTTAGTTTTGAGATTTTTAAGTTTGATAGTAGGGAGTGGGTGGATATTGTGATTATGGGTGGTTGAGTTGGGTATATTTTATATTGTAAGATAATGAAGGTATTGTGAATTATTGGAGTGTGGTTATGATTAATGGAGTGTTTTAAGTGATGGTGTAGTGAAGTTTTTTGTATTGAGTTTTGTTTTTGAAGTTGAGTTGGTAGTTGTTTTATTATGGATTGGTGGTTTGAATGGTGGAATATTATTAGATGGATAGGGTTTTAGAGTTTTTAGGTGTTAAGCTTCTTGTTGTAAATACTAGCAAAAGCTTAAATTTATATAAGTTAAGGGGCAAGCTAGAGCGCAACATGCTTGATCAAGTCAAAATTTATTCCTTAAAAAGACAAAACATCGTGTAAAAACACTTATTCTATTTTTTTGAAAATTTTTAATTTTGGCATAAAATCACATATTTTTGGTGGCAAAACTGGGTTACGTGAAGACAAGGCAAATGCAAGTAAGATCGAATCGAAAGATCCCCCATACTAGAACTACACATTGTCCTCAATGTGAGACTGTCACCCCTATACTAATTTCAAGGCATAATCTAAATATTAAGGGGTCTCAACGCAAATCTAAAACCGTTTATTAATTATGCTAATAGATAAATGTTAAATCAATAAGATCTAGGATATCGGATCCCCATATATATAAGCATGCTAAGGATTGAAGATCGAGTAGACGATGGACAAAACTACGAGCATAAGAGTCTTCAAAATCCGGGGTAATCCTGGACATAAACCATACGAAAACTATAGGTCAAAACATGAACACGCGAAAGAAGAGGCGAGCCCCTCACATCATGACTTATTCATGATATTATACTAATATATTACTACTAAAGGGGATAAGCATGGGTTTTCCACCCACACATCGCTAGAGGATATTTGTTTTTTTATAATCGAGTCACACGAGCCTGTCTCGACCTGACCGAATTTAATGGTCCATGGGGAAAGATTAAGAGATCTGGGACAACCATCGTGGTAATGTCCCCTAAAAAAAATGCTTCAGTCTAAGAACCAGTTCCACCTTGAAAGTTTGGTCCGTCGATTTTAGATAACACGCACGGTTCCATAAGGAAAACGTGAGCAACAGGTGAACGGACCGGTCCAACGGTTTTGAGCTTTCCTCCCAAGAAAATTTTCGTAATCGTGAATTGAAGAAAAGGACTTCAATCACCTACGTTGAAGACCGCGGATTTCTTAATTCTTGGAGTCATGAATGTTCTTTCGTTTCTCTTTGTATATAAAATAATGCGGGGGGGGGGGGGGGGGGGGGGGGGGGGGGGGGGGGGGGGGTGGGGGGGGGGGGGGGGGGGGGGGGGGGGGTGAGGGGGGGGGGGGGGGGGGGGGGAGGGGGGGGGTGGTGGGGGGGGGGGGGGGGGGGGGGGGGGTGGGGGGGGGGGGGGGGGGGGGGGGGGGGGGGGGGGGGGGGGGGGGGGGGGGGGGGGGGGGGGGGGGGGGGGGGGGGGGGGGGGGGGGGGGGGGGGTGGGGGGAAAAAAATAAAAAAAGGCAGGCTTGATCTCGGAGTTCATTTAATTCATTCATTTAAATTTTCCGGTGATCACCCGTGGTCTTAAGGTCAAAATTACAATGTTTTAAGGCCCAATAGGCCTTGTGTTCAAGCTCGATAGGAAGATGACAAACCTTTCCGTACACGAGCTTATAAGGAGTGCACCCAATGGTTTGTCCTTGAATTGCGGTAAACGGAAGGCCCATAGTGCATCATCTAACTTATCGGACCATGAAGCATGGTTTTCACCTATGGTCCTTTCTAAAATACGTTTCAAACCACGATTTAAAACCTCCACTTGTCCACTCGTTTTTGGATGATACGCGGTAGAAAGACGATGAGTAACTCCATACTTAAGAATAACTTTAGCAAATTGATCATTACAAAAAATGGGTACCGCGATCATTAATTATAGCACGAGGAGTTCCAAATCGGGCAAAAAGAGATTTCAAGAATTTAACAACAACTCGGGCATCGTTAGTGGGGAGCGCTTTTGCTTCAACCTATTTTGACAAATAGTCGACGGCCATGAGAATGTATTTGTTCCCTCGAGAAGACAGGAATGGTCCCATAAAATCGATGCCCCACACGTCAAATATCTCACAAACTAGAATTGCTTTTTGAGGCATTTCATTACGTTGCGAGATTTTGCCTTGACGTTGACAAGCATTACATCGTGTGAGCAAGTCATGGGCATCTCGGTAAATAGTAGGCCAATAGAAACCGGAATCAAAGACTTTTTTAGCGGTGTAGTTGACACCACGATGTCCCCTAGTGGGTCCATTATGGCAAGCCGTGAGGATATCAACGGCTTTTTGGCCGTGAACACATCGCCTAATCATTTGATCCGCACAAATCTTAAAACGTCCTTAAATAAAATTTTCTTTTGTTGGGACGACATCCCTTTCTCAATAAAATTCCTCGCATGGTAATTTGAAATGTCGGCAAACCGTGGGGTACTCGAATCACCACGAAAGGTAACCATCCCAAGTGTCTCGAGAGGAAATGTTTCCATTTCGCAATGTCGGGAAACCATGCTCCCCGGTACTAGAATTACCATCGAAAACCCATATCATTCTTAAGGGTCACAGAGGTAAATTGTTTCATTATTTCTTTTTCTCGAGGATCATTTTGAGGGTTCTCTTAATCTAGACAAATTGGTCGGGGCCGCGAGATTTTTTCCCTCTTTTTTTATCACGAATAATGGATATCGAATTCTTGGGTAGTAGGTGAAGCCACGGAGGCAACCTCAGCTTGCATCGTTGTTTGCTAGAAGATACTAAAGATTCTGATGTGGTCCAGTATACACTATGGTCTTTGATAAGACTAAGTAAGGCCAGAATTTCTCGAAAGCATACACTACGGCTAATAATTCTTTCTCTGTCGTAGTGTAATGTGCTTGAGCATCCGTCATGGTCTTACTAGCATAGTGTATAGGCTGAAAATGTTTGGTCTTTCGTTGCCCCAAGACTGCACCTACCGCGTAATTACTAGCGTCGCACATAATTTCAAATGTAGTCCCAATCGGGGTCAACTAAAATGGAGGCTTCGGTTAACTTCTTTTTAAGTATATTAAACGCTTCAATACATTCTTTCAGAAAATAAACGGAGTTTCTTTTTCAAGAAGATGAGTCATCGGCCGGGCGATTTTAGAAAAATCTTGAATAAATCGATGATAAAACCCGGCGTGACCTAAGAAACTTCAAAACCCCTTTAACGGAAGTCAGGTGAGGTAGTTGAGCTTATAAATAACACGCAACTTTAGCTTTTTGTCGGACCTCAAATCCCGGGGACTTTCTTCTTCTTTTGAATTCTTTTGTTTAGAACAATGCCTTTCTTTTACCATAAAATGGCATCCTATTTTTCCAATTTAGAACTTCTTATTTAGTGGTCTTCGCACACCGGTTCCGCTTGCCTCTTTTGTCCTAATGGTGAGGAGGCATGCACGACGAGAGGAATCCCGAAGATAAAAAAGACCGAGAATGGAAAATTCGTCCATGAAGAACCTCATTGTATTCCTCGATCATATTCGTGGAGGAAAAATGGCCATCATGTAAACACCTTGGACGTTGCTCGAAGATTACATAACCAAAGGCATACGTCGGTTAGGCAAACATCCCCATAGGGCAAGTGAAGTGGTCTTATCTTGGTCTTTTTGGGTCAATATGATTTGGAAAAATATCCGGAAAAAAACCATATAAGAAACACAATGTAATTCAATTTTCCCGTGAGGACGTTCGAGCAATTTGGTCCATAAAAGGAACGGAAATGATCTTTCGAGTTCGATCATTAAGCTTAGGTAATCTATACAAACGCATCCGTGGGTTAACCTAGTCTTGTAGGAATCAACTCATTATCTTCATTTTCAACTACGGTCATACCACCCTTTTTAGGCACACAATGAACGGGGCTCACCCACGGACTATCAGAGATAGGGTAAATCAATCTGGTATCAAGGAGTTTGATAACTTCCTTTTTGATAACCTCATGAATTTTTGGATTTACCCTTCTTTGATGTTGAACCGCCGCCGGTTTAAAGTGTCTTCCATATTAAGTATCTTATGAGTACAAGATCTAGGGTCGTACCTTAATGTCAGAGATTTTCCATGCGATGGCCCGTTTGTGTAACTTAAGAACCTTTAAAAGGGCGGCCTTTTCTTCATCTTTTAACTCTTTAGAAATTATGACGGGTAATTTATTGGTTCCTTCTAAAAACGCGTATTCAAGATGAGATCGGTTAAATCCTTGAGTCGACGCTCCGGGAGGATCATCAATAGAAGATTTTATCATTTTAATTTCCTCAAAATAAAGTTCCTTCGGAGGGAGAGGAGATGACGGATCATCATTTATCAACTTCTCGAGTAGAAGAAGGTCTCCCTCCGGATCAAAGTCGGCATCATCAATTCTCGGTGGAATTAAATCATTTTTAAGACAAGTTTTGATTTCTTCCAAAATGAATTCGCCTCCTTCAAAAGGAGTGAGAGAGGGGAAAGAATTAGAAAGGATAGGATCTAAAGACGGAGTGGGATTTCCACTTTTAGAACTATCCGAAAATCCGAGAACTTCTTGAGCATACTTCTCACATGAAACGTCGATGACATCGATTCGATTAACCGATTCAGAATTATTGTAGGAGTATCTCGAAGTTTGACCAACTTTAAAAGTTATGGCTTTATCATTAAATCGAAGAGTTATTTCTTCACCGTAAACATCAATTAACGCTCGAGTCGTCCTTAGAAAAGGTCTCCCGAGAATGAGAGGAACCCGAGGATTGGCATCGTAATCAATCGCCTACGAAATCTGCCGGATAATGGAAACGTCACACTTTAACGAAGACATCTTCGGCGCCTCCTTTTGGTCGAGTAATTGATCGCTCCGCAAGCTCGAGAGTCATTTGAGTGGAGGTAAGTTCGGGAAGAGAAAGCTTTTTCCATACTGAAAGAGGCATAAGATTGATGTTTGCACCAAGATCGGCCAAGGCCGAGCATTTAACCATTCCCCGAAAATCACACGGTATAAGAAACTTTTTGTCAACTAACTTTAGAAAATCACATGGAATGAGAAACTTGCCGGGGTCTCTAAGTTTTTCGGGAAACTTTTTTAGGATAACCGCTGAACAATTCTCATTCACCGGAGTGGTAGCTAAGTCAAACAATTTCTCCTTGTTGTTAAGGAGACTTTTGAACATCGTAGCAAACTTAGGCATGTGAAGAAGAGCATCCGTGAAACTAAGATCAAAATGTAGCTGCCTAAAAATTTCAAGAAATTTCAAAGCTAGCTTATCGTCTTTTTCACGGAGCTTTTGGGTGTTAACCCTTGAAGGATAGGGCATAGTCGGTTTAAGCTTAGGCTCATCAATTAGAACTTGAGTTTGGACCATCGGAGGTTGGATGTTTTTGGTACTCGGTAGCACCGTATCCTTTGTCACCTCGGGTTCCCGTTCCACCACCTTAGGAAGAGGAGAGAGAGGAGGTGGAATCGGAGGTCCATCATATGAAATACCACTTCGGGTGGTGATTGCTTTCAAGTCACCTCTCGGGTTAGCAACGGTGTTGCTAGGAAGTGAACCCGTACCCGAAGAAGAAGCGGTATTCATTTGGAAAAAACTAGCCATCATATTCTTAAGCTCATTGGTTTGATTTGACATTGTAGCTTGCATTTCATTCCTCATTTCATTCTTGAATGTATTATTTTGATTTTGCATTGTAGACTGCATTTCATTTCTTAATTCTGATTTTAAATTACTGATATGATTTCTCATGGCTTGCATACTAGCCTCATTCGTTTTCTTAAATTTCTCCAAGTCACTCGAAGTAGTAACTTGAGTTTGAATCGGAGCTTGATAAGACGTATTTCCTTGATTGAAGTTATTTCCTCGATTCTGGTTAAACCCTTGATTTTGCACATTCGGTTGAGCAAAACCGGGTGGTCGAAACTGATTAGCTACACTCTGGGGACGATAACCGGTATTTCCCTGATTGTAGTTCACTGCGGCTGCTAAAACATATCCTTGAATATTGTCTTGATAGCCCGAAAAAGTGTTGCCATTGGTGGCAGGACACTGTCGGTAAGAATGAGCACCGCCACAAGTAACACAAGATTCCTCAATAGCTTTTACGGAAGCTGAAGCTGGGGTTACTTGATGTTGTTTAAACATCGCGGTCATGGCACTAGTCACGACACTGGCTATCTCTGAAGAATCAACATTACTTGCTTTCACTTGAGAAACAATGGGTTTGTTTCTTGAATTACGAACTTTTGATTTGTTTTTAATAATTTTCAACACATGTTGTACACTTCTCTCCAAAAGATTGCCACCGACGGCAGAATTCAAAGAATCTTGATCGGATGGGTTTAAACCATTGTAGAAGGTATCGAGTTGATGCAATTCGGTAAAACCGTGATGTGGACACGCTCGAAGGAGATCCTTGAATCGGTCCCATGCCTCATAAAATGTTTCATCAAAACATTTTTGAAAATTTGAAATTTCATTCAAGAGATTTGTTGTTTTTGAGGGAGGAAAGAAATGGTTAATAAACTTGGACACAAAATCGTCCCAAGTGAGAATAGAACAAGAAGGTTCTTTGTCGAGCCAAATCCGGGCTTGACCATCGATAGAAAATGGAAAAAGCATAAGCTTAATCGATGTCTCGGGCACATCTTTGTACTTCAACGTAGAAATAATCTTGTTAAAATATCGAATATGAGCATGAGGATCTTCTTTCTCAAAACCGAAGAATTGTTTTGAAGTTACAAGATTGATTAGACTATGCTTGAGCTCGAAATGCTCAGCGGGAATGGGTGGTACTACGATTGCCTCCACATAACCCTCGGTGGGTGCACAGAGTAATTCCGCCATAGTACGTTGATCGGCCATTTGATCGGCCATCGTAGACATTAGGGAAACTCTCTAAGATGCGAAACAGCAGTTGACTCTTAGAAGTAGGATTCGTGGAAGGTTCACCAACGAATTTTGAAGAAGAGCGAGTTTGCATACACTAAAAACAAAATTAAGAGAAATAAAAAGAAAAATATTTTTGTAACCGATAATCGAACAAGTGTAAGGTAGCTTTTTAGAAACCGCACACAGAAGCGGAGGAGCGGGTAAGCGCGAAGCGTTTTAAAAACCTTTTCCTTTTGGGTCAAAGTTCATAGGATCAACCCTCCTTAAACCTCTCTTAAAGTTTGTAATCTAAAGGTGAGCCGATTTTACAAGTGACACAACGGTTATTTTTGTTGTTTTTTAATTTTTTTTGGTATTTTAAATACTTTAGGAAAAGTATTTTTGGTTTTTTAATAATACTACGAAAATAAATCGAGAAAAATAAAATATTTTTGTATTTTTGAGTTTTATATAAAAGAAAATAACACAACGATAACTTCACGGGGAAGAGTCTTCAAACACTAATCTTCAAACGTAAACACGATAATCGCAGACACCTCCCCGGTGGCGCGGCGCCAAAAACTGATTCGAACCCAAACACACACGTAGGTATATATAAGGACAGTATCAATTTGGTATAGTCTATAAAGTATTCCCAAAAATGTTCTAGAAAGTTACGTTTGTACAAATGTAATAGTTCAAATCTCCGGGTCGTTCCTCGACGAAGGTGAATGAGAATCGGTTAAGTTTGTTATGCTGTGCGATTTTGAATAATCAATATTTTAGGTTTTTGATTCTATTTCTACTTATGAAACGCAAAAACAAATAAGGCAAGCAAACAAATAAGGCAATTTAAGATTTAAACCTAAAAAATGATAACGGGATTCCTAAAACGCGTCTAATTAACCAAATTTGACAAATTTAAACCTTAAAAACACAAATTATGACTTTTTAAATCCTAAATGACTAAAAATAATTTTCAGAAAAAAAAAATATTTTTTTGATTTTATTTTATTTATTATGAATTAAAAACTATTTTAATCTAGAAAATTAATTAAAAAATACTAAACTAATTTATAAAATTCTGGAAAAATGATGAAAGATACTTAAGACTGTTTAGAATCTATAAAAAACGTAAACTAGAAAAGTGGTTTACAGAATAAGCAGTAAATAAGCAAATAAGTTCGAATAAGCAAACTAGAAAATAACCATAAGTATTAAATGAAACCAACATATGTTGAAAAAGTCCCAAGGGCGTTACTGGTTAAGGCTTTGGTATGTTAAGGGTGAGGTCGCAGGTTCGAGTCCTGGACCTTACCTTTTTGCTAAAGTGTTTTTTTTTAATTTTCTTTTTGAAACTTAGAAAGAACTAGTTGAAATAAGCTAATTTTATAAAAGGCACTTTTTCTTAAACTCACTAATAAGCTAGAATAAGCTAGCTTAAAAGCTGACAGTTGCTTCTAGACTAAACTAAAATGACTAAAGAACTTAACTGTTTTGGTTTTTCTTGGATCTTAATATATCAATGTGAAAAGCAAAATAAGCCTATAAAGACAAACCTTTACACCTAATTAACACTTTTAACTCAAATTTAATCAATCAGAATGAGCTTAAAAGCTAAATGAAAATAAGACTTTAACTAACAATTTTAAAAGGAAAGATTACCAATTTTGAGCTTAATTTTCAGACCTAATAAGCACTTGAAATAAGTTGAGGACTAAAAACACATTAATTTTGACTTCCAATGAACACATAAAAACAAGAATTAAGAAATTTTGTTAAGAAATAAGCTAGAACAGAGGACTTAAAAACTTGACAAACTAAAACTGTTTTTGGCTTTTTGGATTTTAAAGGAAAAATTAGCTAAAGCATGCCTATTTTTAAGCTACTAAATGCTAATATAAAAACTTAAAAAGTAAAAACAGATGGAGATTGATGTTTAATAAGCTTATATTATCAATATTAGACCTTTAAACAAAATTAAACTAACTTAAAATGGCTGTTGAAAATGGGACTTTTACTTTTGAAAATGAGATTTAATAAACTAAGACAGGTTTGACTCAAGCATAACTAACTAATGCAGACTTAACTAACTTATTTCTATTGCCTAATGGATTCATAACAAGCATGAAAGTAACACCTAAATGCCATAATTCAAGATCTAAGCTAACAAGCAAATTTATCAAACTGAAAATTCCACATATTCAAACCATGTATACAATGAACCTCAAGCTTGATTTGTGGACTAAAAAAACTTGCAAAAACTGACTTAAGGACTAATTTAAGGCTTGATAAAACTTATTTAAGTGACAAAAGAGACTAGACAGTACTAACATATGTTAGTACTGCTAGTGCCAAACACCCCTTTAAAATTAGTTTTTCCATTTTTAAGCTACAAAAGAGTGAATTAAGCTAGGATTTGTAAAAAACAGATATAGAATTAAGCAAATGAAGGACTAATAAGCATAATCTAATAACTAATAAGCACAAATCAATAAGCTAGATTAATAAGCATATTTTTGGTTTTTCAAAACAGTTTTGACTAAAAATTAATGAAAGCTTGAGACAGATTAAAAGAAGCTATAAACTATATTCAATAAGCAATATTAAGGCAAAATAAGCGTAAACAAACAGATATAAGCACAATTAAACAGCTATTAAGCAGAAAATAAGATAATGCATAAATTTAAGCTAAAATATGAAATAGAAAGTGGAACTCACAATTTCCCTTGCTCAAACAGGGATCAAATGCTCATAGAGCTTATCTATAAAAGCTTTAACTTATCTAAGATAAGTTGGTGGTGTCCATAAGCCCATCCAGGTTTGGCTTATCATCCAATAAGCTGAGGTAAATTTGGGGTGGAATTTCAATGAAATAGTAAAGAGCTTATGAAATTATGATTTGAAAACAGATTAAGATTTAAGTTGCAATAAGTAAACAGGATTAATAAGACATAATTTAGAATAAGCTTGAAAATTAACTTGTATTAATAAAATAAGGTTACATTACTTTGAAAAGGAAAGTCCAATATTTAAAAGCATAAAAGTTGTAAATAAGCTGGAAAATAAGCTACCTACTCTACTACTCCTCTATAATGAGAAACTAAGGTCCTATTTATAGGAAAACTTAGGGTCTTGGGCATGCTTGTTGTGCTAGTTGTGTGAGGAGCTCGAAATTCTTATCCTGGCCTTCCATTCTTTCTTTTTCTCCAAGTCTTTCATTCTTGGCCCTTGATCATATGCCACGTCCCATCACTAATCATTAGCACGGATTGCCAGTGTGTCATTCCTTAAAATGTCACTGCTTGCGTCAGGTTGGCTTCTAGAAGGGGTTTGAGGGTGTGTGAATGATGTGGGTGAAAAGTTTTTACCCTGTGCGTGTGTTGTTATGTGTACAAGGGAGGGAAAAAGGAACAAGATGTACAATGTTTTGATTTGGGGGCGTTGACCCATTTTTTACAAGTTTGACTTGGGTAATGGGTAAAAAGGGATTAGGCTTAGGATGGTGGATTGGGCCAGGTTTTATGAATTTGGATTAAGGGATTTAGACTAAGATTGTATATAACTTCATATTAATGGTTGACTTGGCCCGTTAAACGGGTACAGGTTGGCCCATTAAGAATGATTATGCCTTCCGCTTTAGTTTTCCGTGCTCTTTCCATTCTCGTGCTCGGTTTTCTCCATTTTGCTTTGTTTTTGTCCTTTTATTGAATATCCGTTACCTACAAGACACAATTGACAAAACACACATATACACTGCATTTTTCTTGTATTTTTGGTCATTATTGGTCTTTTTATCTCGTTTAATTAGGTAAAAGGTATGTGTATTTAAGCACATACCAGGCACACTCATATTTTTGTGGAATTTTTAGTAAGCATTTGGAAACGGAATAGGCTTAATTCTCACAATATGCATCAAGGGTTATTAGTGCGCTAGGTAATGTAACTAGTAATTTTCATAAAAGTTATGCTAAAATTTTTTAAATTTGGCTTATTTTTAAGCACATAACATGTTTTTTAGGTAAAGGGTTCCCCAGTAAATATATTACTCCAAAAAAACGATTCAGTACAACGGATGTGGGTGAGTCCCATATCTTAGCCCGTTACATAGGCATAGAAGCGAACATAACAAGCACAACTACTCCATAGGAGGATACTACTAAGACTAGATTACAATTGACTCAACAAACATCAAAAAATCTATTTCTTCTTCTTGCCACAGACCGTGATATCAAGATCATCACAAATAGACTGCAGATGCTCGGACAAATCATGATTCTCATACATATCGTCATCATATGGGTCATAATCATCATTCTCCGGATAAGAATCCCTCCATTATTCCAACAAGCTATTAGTACTATAACCTTTATCACTTCCATCTTTACCACTCGTTGGAATTCTTAAGTTAGCAGTTTCATCAAATACCAGTTCCACTTCACTATCACTTTCCACAATACCCGTAGGAACTAGCGGATTCCCGTCATTATCCAACATCCTAAGTTTACCTTCACCAATTTGTCATTCAATTTTATCGATTTTCGCACCAATAGGAGTATTACTAGCATGCTCCTCATCATTATCGATATTCATAAAAGAGAATCCACTTGAAGTAGCCTCATTATTAACTAAATTATTAGTCCCCCTATTGGTACCAAACTCCCTATCATTATCGACCGAATTAAGGACATCAAATGGATTTGAGTTACTAACCTCAATAGTAGGTTCCGCACCTTTCTTCTTATTAATACTAGAACTAGCATTAGGCTTTTTGGTAACAAGTCGATATTCTTTTTGAGACTTAAAACCCGTTTTTGGACCAACCAAAACACCTCGAGGATTTTTGTAAAAAGAAGGCCAAGTACGTTCTAATTCTCCATCCCCTCACTTAAATTATACAACGTCCTCGTTGTATAAATAAAACAATTAAAAAACAGGAAATAGAATTAGAACGGGGAACTCCCCTGATATTTGCTTGTTAGATTCTCCAATTTGGGTATATGAGCAAGAATGTATTGAACATTCATCTTGAGATTTCAAGACTCTAACAGTTCAATATTTCCAGATTTATAAATACTCCACTAATGTTGTTGTTATCGTTCAGAAGGTCATGTATCAATAAGAAAACAAGTGCAACTCTATCTGCGGTGTATTCATTTGGTTAGACTTAAAATAATAACCTTAAATCTGAATAGGAAGTCGATACGCCGTATTCATACCCCAGGATACCCCGTATTGATACCTATGTCGAATACGTTGTATTTGTTTAACGAATATGCCGTATCGACGGTGCTAAAAAATAAAGATTGGATAACGTCCAGAAGGTCAATACGCCGTATCCATGGGGTTTGGATACGCCGTATAGACAGTCTGGGAAGACAGGCTCGATACAAAATTGAAGATTACATTCCGGGTTGTCTCTCGGCAAGCACTTTTGTATTTGTGAGAGTCTTTAAGTTAGACTCCCTTCAGCCTCACGTCATACCATTCTCGAACTCTATAACCTCATCATCCTCTTTGTTAATGTTACCTTCGTAAAATTTCTTCAATCGTTGTCCATTGACCTTGAAGCTAAACCCGCCTCTGTTAGTGATTTCTATAGCCCTATGTGGATACACCGTTTTAATAATGTTTGGAACGCTCCATTTTGACTTAAGTTTTCCAGGGTACATCTTCAGACGAGAATTATAAAGTAGCACTTGATCGCCTACCTTAAAATCTTTATCACCACGAAGTCTAGAATCATGCCATTTATTGGTCCGTTCTTTGTAAATTCTAGTATTCTCATAAGCGCCATCTCTTAATTCGGCTAACTCATTAAGCCGCATAAGACGACTTTTGCTAGCAAGCGTTAAATCCATATTACATTGTTTTGATGCCCAATGTGCCTTATGCTCGATCTCTACGGGTAAATGGAATGGTTTCCCATAAACTAGTCTGAAAGGTGTACACCCTGTCAGTGTTTTGTAGGCCATCCTAAATGCCCACAATGCATCATTTAGTTTTTCCGACCAATCTTTAGGATTGTACCCCACTGATCTCTCTAGGATACGCTTAATAGCCCTATTAGTAACTTCAGTTTGTCCATTAGATTGAGGGTGATATGCCGTGGATAATTTGTGAGTCACACCATATCTTTGTAAAGCTTTTTCAAGCTGGGAATTACAAAAATATGTCCCTCTATCACTAATCAAAGCTTTAGGAACTCCAAACCTAGCAAATAAACTTCTTAAAAACTTAACCAC
>BQNB010108148.1:5764-18482 GCA_026074375.1 Tanacetum coccineum | reverse complement strand
CTAGGCGCCGCCTCGACCGATTACTAGCTAGGCGGTGGTCAACCGCCCGACTAGCGCCTAGCGCTTTTTGCAACCTTGGTTTTTGGTAAAAGGTAGTGATTTCATTCCGAAGGTAAGTTGTTTTTAAAGGTGGGAAGAATTGATTTATGAACTTTAAAACAAGGTCATCCCATGTGAGAATTGATCTAGGAGGTTCCTTATCTTGCCAATCTCGGGCTTCACCGTCTAGAGAAAAAGGAAAAAGCAAAAGCTTTACCGAAGTGTTCGGAACTTCGGGATGTCTAAACGTTGAAGTGACCTTGTTAAAAAATCGAAGGTGATTGTGGGGATCTTGTCTACCCGTAAACTTATTACTTTGCACAAGATTGATTAACGGTTGCTTAAGCTCAAAATTATTAGCATTGATCGGTGGAACAACTATAGCATCTTCATAACCCTCGATGGGTGCTTGTAACATTTGGGCCATCGTTCGATTGTCGGCCATTGGAACAACGTTTTGTTCAACAATTGGTTCAAAATTTTCAACAACCGGAAGAGTTTGTTGTTGACGACGTCTACGAGATTGCGAACGAGTGCGCATAAAAAGAAAAACTAACAATTTAAAAAGCAAAACTTTACACTAATTTTTTTTTTAGCAATGAATTTTAACGGTTACACGAAAGAGACTTAAACCAAATAATCAACTACTTCACGGTAGCTCTTGAAAATTGCTTTTCAAGGTGAGCCGTACTTGGTAGTGACACAAAAGGCAAGTGTTAAATCTTTGATTCGATTTGGGAACCAACAAGTTCACCGGAAATTATTATGATAACACCTCCGTTGAGAATGTTATATTTTGGTATTTTTACCAATTGGTGATTTTTATTTCTTAATTAAAAAAAAGATTTTTTTTATATTTTTGATTTTTCTATTTTTTTTCTTTTACTTATACTAAAAAGAAAAGGAAAATATTTTTTACTTTTTATATTTTATGATTTTTTTGGATTTTTGAATTATAAAACAAGAATGAAACTTTCAAGGGTGAAAGGATCTTCAAACCAAATCAACAAACACAAAACGAAGGAATCTTAAACACTAGTCCCCGGCAGTGGCGCCAAAAACTTGATGTGCAGTTTTATACACAATAAAATATACTATAAAAATATAACCTTAAGAGTAATTAAGAAAATTACCAAGTTACCCTTGGTAAAATTCACTCTCAAAAATATATATAATATAATATATAATACGTGTATTAAACCGGGTAAATATGATCACCCGGGTCGTTTTCCCCAACGACTAGTGAAATTTAAACCTCTTTTAAGCTTGGATTCTGATTTAAATGTAGCAAAGTTATTTTTGATAATCTATATCTACTAAAAAAACAACAATTAAAATTTAATTAAAAACGCGAAACGGGACACTAAAACTAAGGCCAAAATCCTAAATTCTACAAAATTAAACCTAATTTTTATTTTTCTTTTTAAATGTATTCTAATTGACTAAAAACGAAGTTTAAAAAAACTAGAACAGAAACGGAGTTAAAACGAGAGATAAAAATTAAAATCGAGAACGGGAACGAAAAACCCGTTCTTTAAAAAGTGAATTTTTGCAAAATAGACCTTACGAAAGTGAAACTAATTTTCCTACAAACTTTATATTAAAAGTAAATTTTATAAAAAAGATTTTTATTTTTCTGATTAATTTTCTATTTTTTATGATTTTTTAAAGTTTTTAAAGTAAATAAAAGATTAAAAATACTAAACTTATAGTAAAAATTCTAGAAAAAATTCAGAAAATACTTAAGCTGATAAGAAAAACCCGAAGGAAAAAAAAAATCTCTGAAAGTTGTAGCTTATAAAATAAGCTACTACATAAGCTTAACAGCTTAAATTTAGCTATAAAACCAAAATGTGTATAAAAGTTTGATGAAAGAGGGAAACGGATGAGCTATTGTACATGGTGGAAAGTGTGTGTTTGTGTGTGGGAGGTCGTAAGGTTTCGGTGTGGCTAACCCCTTTTTGCACCTTTTTTATTTTTTCGACTTTTATGAAAATCTAAATATTAGGACTTAAAGAAGACACAAAATTAAGCACTTTTTATAAAGGAGACCTAAACTGAAACTAACTAATAAGCTTAGAAACAGCTTATCAATAAGCCGTCACAGAAAGTGGGCTATTGCCCTTGGTTTCACTAAATAAGCTATAAACTACTCAAATTAAGCTCAAATGGAAAAGCAAAAAGTGTTCTAGGTAGCTTATGACATGTTTAATCTAAGATTGAAAAGAAATGAGAGCTTAATCTACTTTTAAGCTACTGAAAATGATGAGGAAACAAGCAAACTCAGAAATCTAGAAAATAAGCAAAAAATCTCATTAAGCTAAAAAGCACAAAGAACAAAACTAGACTATAAGCTTCTGAAAACTAGTTAAGCTACTTATAATCTATCTATTTAAGCTATAAAAACTACTATCTTAGACTAAAATTAAGATTTTAAGAAACTACTAATTTACCTACTATTTTTGGCTTTTCTAAGCTGATAAGCTGTTTTTAAAGCAAAGTTTAAACTAGCAATCTATTTTGGAAATGAAAAATAAGCCCTATCCTATATTAAGCTATATAGAAACTATCTTAAACCTAATTATAAGCTCCTAAATCCTATGCTATCTAGCTAAAAATTATAAGCAAAAGTGACAGCAGGAACTGAGTTGTTCCTGCTGGTGCACTTTGCACAAACACAAAACCAATGGTGCAGGATTCCTAAATGGTAATCCTGCACTTGGACACACTCCCTTAGAGTGTACAAACACAAATCAAGAATAACCAAGCCTTAGATAGCTTGGTTTGATAATTTCCACAAGTGAAAATCAAAGATCATTTCCCCTGGTGCAGGAACATCTAATATAAGTCATAACTTTTTGATTTCTTAAAACTAACTTCTAAAAACTCAATTCCTAATGTTTTTAACTGAAATCTAAGCTGTCTTAAAAGGTTTGCACAAATACTATTGACTTTTGATAGTCAAAGTGGCTTATGCCAAACACCCCTTTAAAGTAATGACAGTTTTGATAAAAGCTTTAAAAATGAAAACTAATGTTTAAAACTTATTGACTAGGTTTTAAAAAACTTATATCTACCATTTTAAACATGATTCAGACACTGACTAAGCAGAAAACAAAGATCTATACTATTTCACTAATAATTTTTGGTTCTTTTTTTTAGGATTTTATGACAGAAATAAGAACTGATGATTTTTATCTATTTAAGCAAAAACAGTTGAAAACATATAACTAATAAACACTAGTAAAGAGAAATAAGCACAATTAAGCAACTAATTTAAGCAACTAAGCAAAATTAATAAGCAATCTAAAACTAATAAGAACTAGAGACAAGTAATTAATGAAACTTAAAGAGAAACTTACAAAAACCTTTAGCTCAACAAAAGGCACCCAAATAGGGCAGCTACAAGCTCCCTAGCTTATTAATAAGCTAGGGTATAAGTCCTTGGGAGCTCTTCCAAAGTTAGCTCCCCTTCCATAGCTTATAAATCCAATAGTTTAAAGTTTTTAAGCTGGTTTAACAATTTAAGTATATATATGAGGTAGATCTAATTTAGCTATCTAATTGTAACGGCTATAGAGGCTTACAAGGGGAGCTTAAATGAGCTTATGACAGTCTTATGAGAAATAGCTTAATATTTGAGAATTTAAATGAGAGCTTAAGAGTGAGATTTAAAAAGCTTTAAAACTGTATTTCATTAATAGAAGAAACTGATTGCATTGCTTAAAAAAGAGATTACAAAACATTTAAGTAAAAATACGAAATTAAGCTAGACTAAAAATTACTAAAAACTAGATGGTGTGTGTGTGAGAAGTGAGGCATATTTATAGTGCCAGGCTGAAGCTTCTAGGCCTCTTGAATCCAATTCCTAGCCTTCAATCCGCACCCTTGATTCTTCTAATCATTGCCAAATGATTTTGAGCCGTTTGACATTTTGTGTGTATTTTAAGGATCGCCAGTGTGTCATACCCTGAGTGACATTGTTTTAGGTTGTGTGAGTTGGTCCAAGAGTAAATCCAACTTAACCTTGTGCTTTTCTTGCTCTACACTCAAGTGGCCTTCTCATGAGAGTGAGCTAGTATGGAAGCTCTGATAAGACTGATTTGTCCTGCCATTTAAGGTAGACCTCGTTGAATTGACTTAAGCACCCCTCTAATTTTGATTTGCCCCTTGGTTTTAACTGCTTGGTGAAACGGGGGAGACGAATGAACAGTAACCAACGCTTCGCGCCTTTTTTCTTTTTTTTAACTATGAAACGGGTAAAAGTCAGTTGTAACTTTGCCTTTTTGACACAAATAGTCCTTCTCTTTGGTTTTCTTATTTATAGCAGTATAAACTAGGCGTTTTTAGAATTTGCAGTTAGGTCTTGTGGTTTATAGAAAGGAAAATGGACTAGGGCGTTTTGTGCGGTCTACACAAGCGATAAAGTGGAGCTTTGAATCCGTGGGTGAGGGGATAACTTAGAGTTTTGTTAAGGCGTAGAACCCATACATAGAGAATATTTCATGTTGCCCACATTTAAAGGAGAGAGAGGGACATTATTTTTGGGCGACTTTGGTGAAAGTTAAGGACCAAGGTAGCAACATTGAGGATATTGCGTCCATTTTCTGATGTCTAGAGTCTTTGTCATGACCATTGTGACAGTCATGGGACTGACTGCGGGTTTGAACATACTCTGGGCACATCACGTATCAGACTCTTTATTGAATGAATTGGCTTCTTTGTACCTTCTGATTCTCGTGTCCCTGTGCTTGCCCTTTTTCACTGTTTTCCAATTTGTTTTCTGTGGTGTGAAGGTCGCTAAAAAATTCTCTTTTGAGTAATTAGGCGGTGTGATATTGACCTTATTATCCACACATTCAATAGCTTTCATTTTATCATGCATTTTCTTCCTAGAGATTTCAGTAAGTTCTAGGGTCTCCTCCCCGTCACTTACTACGGCCGGTGCATGATTGGGTGTGACAATTACATGACCACTATACAGGGCAGGCTGAACTAGCCTTGCACGATGTAGACATAGGGGGTTCTTGTAGCCAATAGCTACCTTATTCACCTCATCATAATAGGACCTAGGTTTACACATCATGTGAACTGTTTGAATAGACTGGCCTTGTTTGAATAATTTATCCTCGACCTTATCTTTTAAAGCTTTTAAGTCCAAAAATTCTTCAAGGTATTTATTTTCTTTCTGATTAAAATCCTTTTTCAAAGATGTAACTTCATCTACCATTAACTTGTTATGTTGGATGGTAGAGGCAAGTTGCAATTTTACAGAATGAAGTTCCTTTTTCAAATTCTCTTCCTTAATATTACGGTCACATATAACTATTCTTAGTTGCTCATCAATCTTTTGTTCTCTTTCTGTTAATTCAAACCTGGCACGTCTTTCATACAGTTCAACTTGTTCCTTGTATATTGCAAGTTCAGCATTTAATGAATTATCAGCTACTGTATATGTTGGTGCTTTAAAGACAGATTGGGCTTTAGGCTCATGCAAATCATTATCTATCATCACGTACATATCATTTGGAACCGTAGATGCATTGTTTTGTACAACTGGCACTGCGTTGTCCTTTACATACTGATCATATGGAGTCATATTACTATCACTCGTATAATCAGCATGTGAGCCAACAACGTAGCTTGGTTGTACATCGTCCTGCATCCCGTGTTCTTCATGATGTTCACAAATAGCATCCTGAAAGTGATCATGGTCTTGTACCTCAGATAAGATGTCCGAATCATAAGACGGACCGGCTTCATCATACACTGGATCTGCGGATGATAGATTTGCCATGAACATAGTTTGTGCCGTGGGAGCCTCATCAACGTCAGAATCGTAAGCATCACAATCATCAGCTTGAAAATTATCCACATTGAGAGCGAAGTCTTGAACAGGTTGCTCATCCACATCTTCATCAATAGCATTTCCAGTCCTAACAGCGAGGAAACATTGACTGCTCTTATCCAATATTACCCCATTGTTGAGCTTGCATTAGCCAACATCTTGACTTTGAAAGTATTTCGGAGTTCTGTGGCGCTGGGGTTGTGTGCAGTTTCTCGCTATGTGACCTAAACCCGTTGCAGTTGGAGCACTTTAACCTGCCTGGCTTGACCCGATTAGCATTCCCCATTTGTTCTGTGCTCTCCATAAAACCATGCTCTACTTCCCCGTGCACGGTTAAACCTGTCTCTGTTCTGTCTACCCTTGTACATTCTGAACAATCACCTGCCGGTCTTGTACCGTAGTGATTCCTTGGGTTGGAAGACGGTTCTGAGTTGATTGTTTGTTTGAGGAAGGAAAGTTTTGTATGACTGGGTGAGTAAGGCAAGTGTGTTTCGGTTAGGTTTCGTTTTGGTTTTCAGTTGGAGAGAACATTCCCTGATCTGAGTGTGAGGTGTCAGCAGAATTGGTGATGTTATGTGTTGGGTGGATTCGTTGATGATTGAGAATGATTCGGTTGATGTGAAAACATTGGACATCAAGCAAGAGGTATCAATGTCTGTTGTGTGAGGACGTTCCTACATCATCTTGTTCTCGTTGGGCATGTGCCTCATGTTGCTTCAGGTATGCATATTTGTTGATCAAAGTTTTGAATCTTTCAATCCTTTGTTAAGTTTCACAGCTGTAACACGATTCTTCCCCATTCCGGCAGGCATGTTATTCCACAAACTTGAGTTCAGCTGAAAAAATTTTTGGACGTTGTCATCTTGATGTTCCGCATGTCATTGATGAGCTTGGCAAACACGAACATTTAGAGCTGTGATTGGTTTCGCCATTGTTCTGACGGAAGTGTTCAAAGTCTATCATAAGTTGTGATTCACGGTCTTCCTTTGATGTTCGATCCTTCCAAGTGTATCATTCTCATGTCCCATATGGTCTTTAGCAGCGATGTAATGATTTATGAGTGAATAGATATCTTTTGGTAGACCTTGAAGTATGATGTTTGTTGCTCGGATGTCTGCATTATACCTGTCCTTCTCCTCTTGTGACAGTTCCGAATAAACACGAGGTCGTTCAGGACCTAGATTGATTGGACCTTTCTATTCCTTGATCAATGTTCCCCGCGTGGTCACATCTAAAATGGTCCTTCATCAATTGATTTTAAGATGTTTAGCCCATTATCCTTACCCGACAGTTAACTAATACGTTGTTGAATGTGAAACAAAGTCAGCTTTATCAAGAATCCGGTGGTGGGTATTCGGAACCGGCAATTGGATTGTCCTCTGAAAGATTAGCCATAATGATTACTGGTGATATGATTATGTTGATCGATCAATGATTAGTGATAGTTATGTTAAATGTGATGATTGTTTGATGGATTAGGTGAGATGTGTTTGATGAGGATTTGGTTTGGTTGAGTTAACGTTAACTTAATGTTGATTGAGGTTTTGTCAAAAACAGTGAAGATTTGGGTCAAAACGCAATGAAGAATTATCAAAACGCAATGAGGAGTTATCAACACGCAAAACTTCTCAAAACGCAATGATAAAGGCTTAGTCAAAACGCAATGGAGCCTAAGGTTCTATCGCAAAACGCAATGTTGCGATTTGATCAAAACGCAACCAATTAAAAAATTGGGCAGAGTATCCCCTAGTCAAAACGCAACAAAAGTCTTCAAAACGCAACCTGTAGTCAAAACACAACGACCAAAACGCAGCGTCTAGGTCAAAACGCAGTGATCAAAACGCAATATGCTTCCTTCACCCAAAATGCAACCAAGAATGTCACAGAAGGTCAAAACGCAACGACGAAGATACGAACTTTTTCACAAAAACACCCTTAAAATTTCACCCTTTTGAAGTTTTTCACTTCTGTTCTTTTGCCACAACTTGGTCCTAGAGAGTTTATAATCAACTATAAAAAACACTTACTTTTAACTATTACAAACATGGAATCCATGGATGTGTCAAGAATTAAAACCATAAAACCATTCTAAAAACCAACACTTTTGATTCTAAAACTAAAACCAAGAAGACGCACACACAATCTAGCTTATCATTTCCAATGTGCTCTGATTACCAATTTGTAAGTTATTACAAAGAGATTCATAACCAACAACGAATTGGGAATGATGGGTTGGCTAATTAGTCTAGGACGAGGGAAGTGTCTTTCTGTGAGGAGAAAGTGCAAGTGAAAATGTTTTTTAGCAAGGGAAATGAAAAAACAACCAACCCTTTCCCTTGTGTGGGAAGGAGGCAATATTATACAAGTGATTCTTTCTAACTACGAGCTAGCTATAATAATGATACTCGGGGTGTGACGTGTCTTTTTCATTAATCCTAACACGTGCTTTTGAATAATCGCTAAACCTTCTTGAGCATCTTGTCTAGAATATTACACCTGTGCAGAATCTAAGGCATCTTGATCGTTAGATTTCAAAGAGTTGTAAAATAGTAACGAGTTGATGTAGTTCGAGAGCTATGGTGAGGACATTGACGAAGGAGTCCTTTAAAACGTTCCTTGCTTCGTTAAAGGCTTCGTTTGGGTTTGGTAAAAGTATGATCTCATCCGTTAGTAAGTGGTTTTTGAAGGTGCGAAGGATTGTTTATGAATTTGAAACAAGGTCGTCCCATGTGAGAATTGATCTAGGAGGGTTCCTTGTTTAACAATCTCGGGTCTTCATGTCTAGAGAATAGGGAAAAGCAAAAGCTATACCGAAACGTGTACGGAAACTTCTGGATGTCTAAGTTGAAGTGACTTGTTAAAATTTCGAAGGTGCTTGTGAGGGTCTTGTCTACCCGTAAACTTAAATACTTTGCACAAGATTGAGTAAAGGTTTTCGAGCTCGAAATTATATGTGCATTAATCGGTGGAACAACTATAGCATCTTCATATCCCTCGATGGGTGCTTGTAACATTTGGGCCATCGTCGATTGTCAGACCATTGGAACAACGTTTTGTTCAACAATTGGTTCTACCGGAAGATTTTGATGTTGTCTACGTCTTCGAGATTGCGAACGAGTGCGCATAAAAAGGAAAAACTAAAAATCAAAAAGCAAAACTTTACACTAATAAATTTTTTATTTTTTTACAATGAATTTGAAAGGTTACCACGAAAGTGAATGTAAACCAGATATCAACTACTTCCGGTAGCTCTTGAAATTGCTTTTCAAGGTGAGCCGTACTTGGTAGAGACACAAATGGCAAGTGTTAAATCTTTGATTACGATTTGGGAACAATTGCAAGTTCACCGGAAATTGAAATGATAATATCTCAATAGAAGATATTATATGTTGGTGTTCGATTACCAACTTTGTTTATTTTATTTCTTTTTTTAAAGGACAATTTTTTATATTTTTGATTTTTTTTTATCTTTTACTTATACTAAAAAGAAAAGGAAAATATTTTTTACTTTTTATATTTTATGAAATTTTTTTGGATTTTTGAATTATAAAAAACGAAACTTTCGAGAGTGAAAGGATCTTCAAACCAAATCAACAAACACAAAACGGAGGAATCTTAATCACTATTCCCCGGCAACGGCGCCAAAAACTGATTGCAGTTTATTACACACGTAAAATTATATATGAATTATAAATACTTTTAAAGAGAAATTAAGAAAATTTACTAGTACACTTGATAAATTCACTCTCAAAAAATAGTATTATGCTATAATATATAATACGTATATTAAACCGGGTAAGTAAGATCACTCGGGTCGTTTCCCCCAACGACTAGTGAAATTGAAACCTCGTTCTAATTTGGATTCTGATTTGAATGAAGCAAAGATGTTTGGTTAAGCTAAGAACTTACTAAATGAAATTTACTATTTTTTGGCTTTTAGATTAAGAAATGATTTTTCTTAATTAAAAACTAATTTGAAAAAATAGTAAAACTGATTAGGAATAAAGTCCTAAAAATTTTTTAATATTTACACTAACTCAAGATATGGTGCAGGAAATTTTCTAAAAAATTAAATGCCCTTATTTTTATCTTTTTAATAAGTCGAATTAAACTATCATTAAGACTAACCCTTAACAATTAATTAAAACTAAATAAACTAATTAAAAACTAACTTAGGGACTAACTGTGTAAAAGACTTAAGGACTAACGGGGTTAAAACATTTAACGGGCAAGGATTAACTGGAAAACAACTAAAACAGAAAAATTACAGGAATGGTCCCTGAGGACTTACCCCGACAAACAAAACTATGTTCTAATTATAAGCTCAAATTCTAAAAGTGCTTATCACTAAAAACTTGAAAGAGCAAAGTTGTAAAGGAAGCTAGTAGGAACAAAATTAATAAAAGCTAATTGGGCTGAAAATAACAAATAAACTCAATAAGAGCTTATTTCTAAACTGACCTCAGAAAGGAGGCCTTAACTCTTGATTTTAGAAAATAAGCTATAAAAGACTCAAAATTAATTCAAAATGAAAAAGGAAAGAAGTTCTAATTAGCTTATGACTAGCTTAAGCTAAATAAGAAAAGAAAATAGAGCTAGAAACCTTTTTAAGCTACTAAAATTAATCATGAACTAGGCAAACTCAGAAAACAAAAGCAATAAGCAAAAATCTAATTAAGCTAAAAACCTTAAAAAGCTACACTGGACTCTAAAACTTTAAGGACTTATTAAACTACTTATAATCTATCTATAAAAGCTATAAAATCTAGACTTATAAGCTAAATTAACAAATTAAGATTCTACTTAAGTTCCTACTGTTTTTTGGTTTTTTATGTTTTTGAAAGACTTTTGACAGCAAAAATAAGCTAGGTAAATAAGATTTAAATACTAATCTATATTAAGCTATAACTCAACTATAAGATGCTAAAAGATAAGCTATTAAATCCTATAATTACTGGCTTAAATAGGGATTTGAATATCAGCAGTACTAACTAACTTAGTACTGCTGATGCAGAGTTCTTTTTTTTAACAGCTGAATAAGCTAAGAAGATAAGCAGTAAATTGAAAACTAAAACCTAAACCATATTAAGCTATATCTAGATTACTTCTAACTTGAATTTAAAAAAAACTAAATCCTACTTTTACTCAACTAAAAATTAAGCCAAAGGTAGCAGTACAAACTGTGACAGCAGTACTAACTTTTTAGTTAGTACTGGTGTACTTTGCACAAGTGCAAACCAAGAGTGCAGGTTTCCTAAGGGAGACCTTGCACTTAGACACACTCAAATAGAGTGTATAAACACAATGCAAACAAGATCTAAGCCTTGGAGGGCTTAGATCAACAATTTCACAAGTTAAATTCAAAGATAATTTCCCCTGATGCTGGCAGCAACATAATAAGCTATAACTATTTCAATTTAGAAATCTAAACTCTAAACTCTTTTGGAAACTTAATTTCTTAGAAAAACTGAACTGACTCAAAGTGTTTGCACAAATTAAATTGACTTATTGTGGTCAAACTAGCTTAATCCAAACACCCCTTTAAGACTATGACAGTTTTGATTAAGCTACTAAATTTGAAATCCAGTAAACAAGTGCTTAATACCAGACAATTAACAGATTAAAACTACTTTAATAAGCATGATTAAACAACTAAATAAGCAATAATCTAAGACTTAAGCTATTTTTTTAGTTTTTTAGAGGTTTTTAAGACAATTATATGAAAGGCTAACATCTAAACTAATTTAATCAAAAACAGATAAGCAACTATGATTATTAAGCTAATTAAGGCATAAATAAACACTAATAAGCAATATTAATAAGTAAATATGTAGTGAAAATTTTAAGCTAGAATTAAAAATGAACAAGTAATTTAAAGGTAAAACTTACTTTATCCTCTAGCTAAACAAGAGGTCCAATAATGGCAGCTACAAGCTCCCTAGCTTATTAATAAGCTAGGGTATAAGTCCTTAGGATCTCTTCCAAGTTAAGATCCCCTTCCAAAAGCTCTAATCCAATAAGATCCATGATAGATTTAAACTGATTTAAGGTTTAGGTAAAATTAATACTAAATTCAATAAGCTATATTTCAGCTTATAGACTGAAAGATCTTTAAATGAGCTTATTAGCTTATTGAGACAACTTAGCTTATTAAGAGAGCTTATAAAAAAGAAACTTGGAGAGATTTAGAAAAACTAAATTTCATTAATTAAAGAAACTAATTACATTACTTAAAAAGGAAATACAAATCATTTAAGTAAAAATACGAAATTAAGCTAAACTAAAAATTACTAAAAACCTCCTTTTTGTGTGTGTGCGAAGTGAGGCTTATTTATAGGCTCCCTTGGAAGATTCTAGCCCTCTTGCCCTGCTCTCCAAACTTTTAATCTCAACCAATCATTTCTTCAATCATTTGAGCTTCTATTGTGGCCGTTGGATTGATTTGTGGACACCTGAAGATTGCCAGCATGTCATTCTCTTTTGGGTGGCATTGTGCTTCTTTTGTGAGTGTTTTAGCACAAAAACCCACATTCCATTATGCTTTCACCATTGTTGACATAGCCTTTGATTGGGAGAGGCTAAGTAATCCTTTGATAAAGACTGATTTGTCCCTTCATTTGTGTTAGAGAGCTCATGAATTGACCTAAGCACCCTTTAATTTGGAAAACCCCTTTGATTTACCCTGGTGCTGAAAGGTGGGACGATGGGGGAATAGTAACTAGTTTCGCGCCTATTTTTAGACAGTTAAAACTGTTATAGGTTTTGGGATATTACACAAATGGTCCTTATCTTCCTTTTCTTATTTTCTAGTTATAAATAAGTTTTGAGAAA
>BQNB010108147.1:8668-19261 GCA_026074375.1 Tanacetum coccineum | reverse complement strand
TTAAACATGGGGCTATGAACTTACCTTAGTGAATAAAATGGAGTATACGAATCAAGTTAATGGAAACGTCACGGATAAGACCGAATGCAGCCTAAGTAAATATAGGTCGTGTAAGTACCATGTACTTTGAATAACCAATACCACATATAATCCTATATGGTTACATCACCACCTAAAAGTGTTTGTTTAATTTATCAAATTAAACAATTTAATTTGTACTAGTAAAACAATTGTCCTTGTATTTACAATTGTAAAAATGATATACTTGTCTAACAATTTGTTATTTGCCAAAACACTTGATGTATTATTTATATAATTTCATTATATAAATAATTTAATTGTTTGAGAAGTTAATATTTATAAGGTTAGATACATCTATATAAATATAACTTTTAGTAAAAACGTCATATCTTTCTCGTTTTAATACCGTTTTTACCGTTCTTTATATGTATGGATTCGTATTTGAAAAGTCTAATCAAATTTTAAATTTATTATATGGTTAAGTACTGTTATGAATAGTAATAGTAAGTGAAAGTTTATAAAAATATTTTTTATAACTATAATGATTGAAATTGTATTTTAATTGTATCTCATTCGTTTTTATTCGGTTTTTAGTGATTCTTACGCTCACGTCTTCATAATTAAAAGCTCTATTTAGGAAAATTAATCCCCATCAGTTCACTATCGTGAACAGTAACATATTTTTATAAAAATACTTTTTAACTTAAACATGTAAATAATGTATCTTCTTTGTTATAAATACATTCTCAATGTACTTTATAGTTTTAAAATCCTCATAAATTGTATTTTATCATAAACATAGGTTCTCATTTTTATCAGATTCAAAATGTTAGAGTTTTTATAAAAATACTTTTATAAAGTTACTTTTACATATTTAATTACTTAAAACTTGTAAAATCCATAACTAGTTCATTATCCATTGGTTCTCCAAGTTTCTTATATTTTTGGAATCATAAAAATATGTAATTTTTATGAAAAATATAAAGTATTCTGCTCAGGTTCGAATTTTTATAGTTTTTAAAAAAATACTTTTATAAAAACACTTTTTACTCATAATCTTGTAAATACCATATCTCCTTCGTTATAATTCGGATTTTCAAGTTCTTTATATGCTTACAATCCTCATGAGAAGTACCATTTTTATAAAATATAAAGTAATTATTATATAGTTCAAATGAACAGTAACATTTAAAAGTTTAATTAACTTGTTTTATATATTTAAACTTAATAACGTTACCACAAGTCTTCTAATTTATAAATTAGCATCCATGGTATATAAATTAAGTCCTTTACATAGTGTCCATCAATATAAGTCCATATTGTCCAAGAAAATTATCCAACATATTTATTTACTTATCTAAACTTTATAATTAAATAAATAATCATAACTTGACAATTAATTATAAAAACTTTCCATTGCTTGTAAATCCTTGTTTTAATCATATTAGCATATTTCAAACATCATCATATTCACAAGTAAAATGTAATTCGTGTATGTTTTTACATGTATTTATTTTATAACTTCATATAATAAACCTAGGTGATGATTTAAGTATACACAATTATATAAAACATGAAATTAACATAATGAAAAGATTAGGGTCTTAGATAAACCTTAGATGAGTGTATGATGAAGGTAGAACAAGATCAAACCCAACAAAAAAACCCTAATTCGAATTACCCAACTAGAAAACCTTAATTTCTTTTCTTGTATACTTCCTGTTAAACCACAACCCAAGCTTCCAAATCAAACCCAATCACCTTAGATATTCCTACTAGTAATGCTTGAACACTTGTAATACTTTAGAATAGAATTTTATAAGAAACCCTGGTTTCTTAGTTTGAACCATGGGTTTGCTTGTGTGTAGGGAGAGAGTCTTGAATTTTTCTAGTTAATGAATGAGAGTGTGTGTGATAAATGGACATAATACTTGTCTTGTGTAGAAGCTAACCCTACATCAACCTTAAACTAACCAAGGTTAAGTCATGGTTAAAGGTACACATTGTAAAAAAATATAAGCACCTCTCCTCCTTCCCATACAATGCAACGGCCAAGATGGGTTTTAAGGTACCATGATTAGACAATTTCTAGTAATGTGTGATATGTAAGCGTACTCTTGTGGGGTTAGAAGGCTTACTAGTAAAGTTTAACTTATCAAGTGTATATGTTTGTATATATCCGGCCCTAGGTAATTAGCAATTGATAAAATGAGTTAATTTTGTGTAGTGGGTATAATTGTGGGTATTTGTTTGAGTATAGATGGGTATAGGTATTTCCGGGTATGCCTAAATGTATTTTATTGCGAAACGTAAGCGTTTTACGTAACCAATAAAAATAAAATATGAAAAGTTATAAATTATACTCTTAATAATTAGATAACACTTGCTTGATGTAAACTTTAACTTGTTTGGTGTCCGTTTACAATGAATGTTAATTTTTACTTTACGCGATTTAACTATAGGGTAATAATTAAAAGTGAACGCGTAAAACTCTAAAAATAAATAATGATAATAATTGAGTTAGGAAATGACCTGAAAACGAGAAATGTACAGTCTCCACCCGTTAGAAGAGCCTTGTCCTCAAGGCTCAAGTCGCGACACTTGACGTAGGTACGGGTTTAGTGAAGTGATGCGGATACTTCTTTTGAAATTGGCCTTCACGTTCCCATGTGAACTCAGGACCTCTCCTCGAGTTTCATCGAACCTTGACAATTGGGATACGTCTTTGCTTCAACCGTTTGACTTCTCGATCCATGATCGCTACGGGTTCCTCCACAAAACGGAGCTTGTCATCAACATGATGTCCTTCCAATAGAACGGCTAATGGTTCGTCGGAATAACATTTCTTCAAGTTGGATACATGAAATGTATTGTGAACCCTGCTCAACTCTTGAGGAAGCTCAAGCTTGTAAGCAACGGATCTAACCTTTTCTAGCACCTTGAAAGGTCCAACATATCTAGGGTTTTAACTTCCCCTGTTTGCCAAAACGTACGACCCTTTTCCAAGGTGAAACTTTAAGCATAACATTATCCCCAACTTGAAATTCTATCGGCTTACGCTTTAAATCGACGTAACTCTTTTGTCGGTCACGGGCGGCTTGCATTCTTTGTTTGATCTGAATGACCTTCTCGGTTGTCTCTTGAACTATTTCTGGACCGGTGAGTTGAACTTGTCCAACCTCAGCCCAACAAATCTATACCGATTATGACGTCGAAACTACCAAGTTCTACGGGCATTAAGTTGATGTTGAATGGATGGTTTAATAAGTTTAATGTACAACCCCGGATGATAGTGTTTATCCTAATTATTTTCCCGTCGGCTAGTTCAACATCATAATAATGGTCTAATGTAGTTGGTGTGATATCAATTAGGGAACTAAATGTAGTAGATACAAAACTTCTATTGGCACCAGTATCAAATAAGATAGAAGCATAGCGATCGTTTAGAAGGAACGTACCCGTAACGACGTTGGAGTCCGGGTTTGTTCCCACATTGCCCACCACGTAAACCTTTGCTGGAGCATTGCCATTCCCATGTTGATTACCACGGTTTCCATTATTTAACTTTGGGAAGTCTTTCTTGAAATGCCCCTAAACACCACACTCATAACAAGTGACAGCATTTTGAGTTGTTCCGGAGTTCCCACGATTGTTATAATTACCACTAGGACCAGAACTCCTACAGTCACGAGCTAGATGGCCGATCTTCTTGCACTTATTACATCTGAGAGCACATGGCCCTTTGTGGTCATAGTTGCATTTTGTACACAAGGGCAATGATCCCGTGTACTCCCTCTTCTCACTAGGCCCAGCAGTGTAAGCTCGCCCAGTGTTATGTCTCTTATTTTGTTATTGGTACCCTTGATTGTTCCCAGCATTAAACTCCAACTTCCTCTTCTGCTCAGCTTGTCTTTCAGTAATGGTGAGGACTTTTTGATCCATCTGATCATTGGCAAACTCAATTGCTTGTTCCATTGTCTTGGGTTGATATGACATTACATTTCCCCGAATCATATCAGGAAGTCCACCAACATATTTCTTAACTTCATCCGATTCCTCGAGAAACATCCGTCCACACATCAGTGCAAGTTCTTGAAAACGTAGAGTGTAACTCGTGATATCGGTACCTTTCACTTTTAGGTTCCAGAGCTTAATTTCTAACTTCTTGATTTCACCCCTTGGGCAGTATTTTACTGTCATCATCTTCTTCAATGTCTTCCAGTCCATAGCATAAGCAACATCTTGAGTAACAGTCTTCATGTGGGAGTTCTACCATGTTAGAGCATTTCCAAGGAAAGTGCAAGTAGCGAACATAAACTTCGTGTCTCACTAGGACAGTTACTAATTTGGAACACTGATTCCATCTTTTCAAACCATTGCGCCAACACAACCACTCCTTCAGTACCCTTAAAAGTAAGGGGCTGACAATTCAAAAAATCTTTGTACGTACACTCACGCAGAGTGCGTGTAATTCCTTTAGTTTCAGTGCCAGAATTATAGCTTCCGTCGCCATGACCATTAGTGCTATTTTGAAGAGTTTCATGATTATCAAGTGTCGCATACACTCTTGCTTTGATCAGTTGCTCAACAACAGCAGCTGTCATTGAGGCAGCAGCAGCCCTTATAGCAGCAAAGGTTCTTTTTGGTGGCATATTGTTCTAAATCACAACAATATAAAATACATGAGCTTTCATAAACATCACAACATGACATGGGTACAATATTTATATAACAAGATCACATCACACATTGATTATATACATTGACTGGATCACAACACATAACAGAATTGAGATCGACATAACATAATACAACATATTATATATAACAAGATCACATCACACAATGATTTTATAACATGACTGGGATCACAACACATAACAGAATTAAGATCGACATGACATAATACAACACATCATATATAATTGGAAAACATACATGATTGTTTGATAAAAGAAATGAAAAATACAGATCCTATCGCCGTGCTAGCTGGGTATAAAACCCATAATACTTAGCCGGCTAACCTAATGATAGCTATGAATACGACATGAAAATGTAAATCTAGGCAGAACTATCAGCGCCCTCGGGATCATCTGCATGAGTTTGATCTCTAGCCTGGAGTGCCTGAATCTGTCCTAGAGTCGCTAACAACTGTCCCTGTAGTGATGAAATTTGTGCAATCAATGTCGCTGTCAATGACTCATGTGAAGAGATACAGAAATCCTGAATCCGGATGTGAGTCCTATATGCCTGCAGCTCATAGTGAACTGCCGAACTCAATCCCACTGAGTGTGCCCAAGCCTCTCGAGAAGCTAGAGCCTCCTGATCCAATAGCAGTGCAGTCTCATGGTGAAATTGTCTATCCTCGATTAATACGTCAACTCTCTGTGATAACTAAGTCTGTTTGTCCTGAGCATCCTTGATCACAACATAAATATCCTGGTGTCCTGCTCCTGAACCACAGCAAGCTGGGTCACTCTAGTATTGACCCCTTTAAGGGTCGTCGGTGCTACCTCCTCAACAGCCTCTGTCGGGTCTACCCAAACATCCTTAATGTCATAGCCGACCTCCTCAGCTCTCTGACGTCTGGTCTTAGCCTCTAGAGTGCCAATAAACCCATTGTCTACTCTATGACCTCAAGTAGGTCTAGGAGCAGCAGTCGAACTCTCCCCCACCTCATACCTCGATGTGGGAGCATTCAGACATAACCTCTTACGACATGGTAACTCGGCCTCGGGAATGTCCTCCCTACGGTCGACTAGTGGTGGTATGAATAGTGAGGCTGGTAGTGTTGGTAGTGGTGATGATGGTAACGGTAATGATGTGGGTACAGATGGTGGTAAATGTAGTAATGATGGTAGAGGTGGTAGTGGTGGTGAAGGAATCTGAGGTAGTGGAGATGACCAAGGTGATAGTGGAGATGGTAGTGGTGATGGTGGTGTAGGTGCGGCAACATACTCAGCAATGCGTGCCTCCATGGATGGTGACATATGTGGCTCAAGTCTGACAGTCTCCTGTGCCCTATGGAGATGTGTCTGAGAAAGAGGGGCCTTAGTCTGAGGTGATCTGGGTGTAGGTGCAGACTCATCAGTCTCAAATGCCTCTGTATCCTCAGCTGAGGGAATAGGGTCAACAACAGGTACAATAGAAGAGTCGGTCGGAGCTAGGTGCTCCTCCTCCTCCTCGTCATCAGAGGCCTCCTCGTCCTCGTCATCAGTATCATCATCATCGTCGTCATTGTTGGGGGGCTCATCATCGTCATCCGCTCCGCCAGCAGGATAATCAGCATGATCCTCCACGGGGTCCTCCTCCGGATCCTCATCCGGATCGGAGCAGCCACATAGCCCGGTGATAGGGTTGTCGGTGAGGCATCAGCGGGTAGAGGCTGATCCTTTATGGGTGCCTCATCATCAGATGGCACTAAGTACCCGGGGTACTCAGGCTCAGGCACGTATGGTACCTCGACAGGTGAAGGTGGGTGCTCAGGACCGAACACGTAGTCAAGAGACGGTGGGTGCTCAGGTCTTGGCACATAGTCCGGAGATGGTGGGGCTACCGGCTGCATAGGGAGTCCATCGTATCCGTATATGATGACTCGTGGAGAACCTCCATCAGACAGCTCCTCATCAGCTCCCCAAAAGACTCTCCCTGGCTCGGAATCAGTATAGATAGATGTGTAGGTAATTGCGGATGCTGAAGACATGACAGAATCTGTAACACTCAAACAGAGTTTACATTAGTACATATATAAGACACATAATAATATACTTAATATATTATAAACATGTATGTGAACCATGCGACATCTAGTATACTTAACTAATGCAACAAGTAATGTATGAATGAATGTCCCTTGAAAATCCCTTTGTATGATGCAATGTTTGAAAATGGTTATAGTCCAAGTAAAAACATTTGACCTGGTTCTTTATAACCTTGGCTCTGATACCAATCTGTAACACCCCCAAATAGGGTCGCAGCAGAACCGGGAGCGTTACTTCAGATCAATAGCACAAGATATGAGAACGACCTCTAAAAGAGTCGTTTAGAATACGATACATTGGATTTATTGAAATTGTTTAATACAAAGCACAACGGCTTAAATTGTTCAATATTTTATAACAAAGATTTTAGATCATAATAATTATCCCAAGATGCAATGACTCCAAATCTTTTATGCATGACTCCCCAAAAGAGTGTCCACAATGTATTCTTAGCACCTCGTGCTTCATTGACTTGAGAAAACATGCTTTAAAACGTCAACATAAAGTTGGTGAATTCACAGATTTATGTAAATATAATGTAGGACCGCAAGATTTCTAAGTGTATGGTAATGCAACATATGCAAACATCATAAATGTAATTACGTTTTCCTAAGCTCATGACACCGAAGATCGACATGTATGAATTGCAATATAAATTGCCAACATTGATGATGATGTTCTAACCCGCAATATCCTAAATCCAACATGGTATACGTCCTTGTCCCTAAATTGGCTTAGTGAGCGCTAACTCACAATCAATGAACCAACGGGGATGTCAATCCCAAATAGATCAATTGTATAACATTCCACAGCTCACAATCAAAGTAATTTGACATTCATGATAAAGGCCAAGGGTTATCCGCTACTTAGGCAAACACTATCATGTAAAAAATACACTTGTGTCCAATCATAAACAATGCATGATTCTCACCCCATTCGTTGTAAATCATTTGAATATAAAAAAACATGGGGATATGAACTCACCTCGTAAAGATAGTGAATGAAAAAATCAAGTGAATGAATCACAAACGAAATCTAGTTGCAACCAAATTAAATATAGATCGTATAAGTACCATGTACTTTGAATAACTAATACCACATATAATTTTATATAGTTACATCACCACCGAAAAGTGTTTGTTTAAGTTATAAAATTAAACACTTTAATTTGTACCTGTAAAATAAGTATTCATGTATTCGTGTTCGTAAAAATGGTATACTTGTCCAATAATTCATATTTGCAATTGTAAAAATGATATACTTGTCTAACAATTTGTTATTTGCCAAAAACACTTGATGTATTATTTATATAATTTCATTATATAAATAATTTAATTGTTTGAGAAGATAATATTTATAAGGTTAGATATATTTATAAATATTACTTTTAGTAAAAACGTCATATCTTTCTCGTTTTAATCCCGTTTTTACCGTTCTTTATATATATGGATTCGTATTTGAAAAGTCTAATCGAAATTTAAATTTATTATATGGTTAAGTATTGTTATGAACAGTAACAGTAAGTGAAAGTTTATAAAAATACTTTTTATAACTTTAATCATGAAATCGTATTTTAATTGTATCTCGTTCGTTTTTATTCGGTTTTTAGTGATTCTTACGCCCACGTCTTCGTAATTAAAAGCTCTATTTAGGAAAATTAATCTCCATCAGTTCACTATCGTGAACAGTAAAATATTTTTATAAAAATACTTTTTTAACTTAAACATGTAAATAATGTATCTTCTTTGTTATAAATCCATTCTCAATGTACTTTATAGTTTTAAACTCCTCATAAATTGTATTTTATCATAAACACAGTTTCCCATTTTTATCGGATTCGAAATGTTAGAGTTTTTATGAAAATACTTTTATAAAGTTACTTTTACATATTTAATTACTTAAAACATGTAAAATCCATAACTAGTTCATTATCCATTGGTTCTCTAAGTTTGTTATATTTTTGGAATCACAAAAATATGTAATTTTTAAGAAAAATATAAAGTATTTTGCTCAGGTTCGAATTTTTATAGTTTTTATAAAAATACTTTTATAAAAACACTTTTTACTCATAATCTTGTAAACACCATATCTCCTTCGTTATAATTCGGATTTTCAAGTTCTTTATATGCTTACGATCCTCATGAGAAGTACTATTTTTATAAAATATAAAATAATTATTATATGGTTCGAATGAACAGTAACATTTAAATGTTTAATTAACTTGTTTTATACACTTTTAAACTTAATAAAGTTACCACAAGTCCACTAATTTATAAATTACATCCATTGTGTATAAATTAGGTCTTCTACATAGTGTCCATCAATATAAGTCCATATTGTCCAAGAAAATTGTCCAACATATTTATTTACTTATCTAAACTTTATAATTAAATAAATAATCATAACTTGGCAAATAATTATGTAAACTATCCATTGCTTGTAAATCCTTGTTTTAAACATATTAACATATTTTAAACATCATCTTAGTCACAAAGAAAAGCAATTCGTGTATGTTTGTACATGTATTTATTTTATAACTTCATAAAATAAACCTAGGTGATGATTTAACTATACACAATTATATAAAACATGAAATTAACATAATGAAAAGGTTAGGGTCTTAGATAAACCTTAGATGAGTGTATGATGAATGTAGAATAAGGTCAAACCCAACAAACAAAACCCTAGTTTACTTCTTGATTACAACCCTTGTAAAATAATACCCAATCTTCCAAACCACCTTGCAACACCTTAGATATTACTACTAATGAGCCTTGTATACTTGAAAAATCAAAACTATGAACACCCTAGAATAAGTATTTTGGCCGTGGGTTTTGGTTAGGGTAGAGAGAGTTTGTGTGTGAAAGTTTACTTGTGAATTATGAAAGAGTGTGTATGGTTTCCTAGGTCTTGCTATTTATAGATAGAAGTATTCCAAAACAACCATAAACAAACCATGGATCAAGAGGTGGTATTAAGGTACAAAGTGTAAGACAAAGGACACAAGATTAGACAATTTATGGAAACTTGTAATCTAGGTGCATGTGCTTTATGATAGTAAGTAATATTTAAATTTGGTCTTGGGTTTTCTTCATGCTAGAACCGGCCTAGGTGGTTTGTAACATAAAAATGATTTAATTTTTATGTATTGGGTATAAAAGTGAGTATTTGTTTGAGTATATATAGGTATAGGTGCTTCCGGGTATGCCTAAATGTATTTTATTGTGAAACGTAAACATTTTACGTAACCAATAAAAATAAAATATGAAAAGTTATAATTATTCTCATAATAATTATATAACACTTGATTGATGTAAACTTTTATTTGTTTGGTGCTCGTTTACGTTGAATGTTGATTTTTAGTTTACGCGATTTAACTATACGATAATAATTAAAAGCGAACGCGTAAAACTTTAAAAATAAATAATGAAATAAATGAAGTCGTAAATGACCTGAAAATGTGAAATGTTACATTGGATTTTTAGACGGTTGAGCATCTCTACTTGTCTTCCTTTTCTTTAACCCTTGGTCTGGTCCAGCAGGAGGGTCTTGATCTCTATCTTCATCATCATGTGGTCTTTTCTTTTGTTTGATTAAATCATCAACCCCTTGATCCATGTCATTTTCATCCGCTATCAGTGACTCCATAAGGGCGTGATACAGAGTCTTGTTTGCAGGATGTTTGTTGAATGACTTGGATTCATGCATGGAATCACATAGGGATTCTTTCTGGTTAAACTCAGTGAGTGCAGTCTTATCAGATGATTTTATTATATACTAAGACTTTTGCTGCTTTTCTGCATGTTCCATC
>BQNB010108146.1:7134-20614 GCA_026074375.1 Tanacetum coccineum | reverse complement strand
ATGTTATCTTACACATACACCCCATAACCCTTTAAAAGACCTCTTTGATAGTTCTGAATAATACTTGCGCTAGCGGTGGAGGTTTGATCATTTGCCAATCCTATGGTAATATATATGCTATGATAGGTAATGAGTGTTGATTTTCCGTTTCCTCATAGTTGTTATAGTTTATTATACTTATTATACACCCGAGTGAAAGAGAGAATCACAAACACTTATGTGAGGTGCTAGTATATACTTTCCGTGCTTGTAATTACGAGGTCTAGAAGGTTGTGTTGTAAAATACTTTTAAAGAGTAGGTTAAATGACCTTAATATTGCTATTGTCTAGGTAGAAAACCCCATTTGCTTGAGGACAAGCAAATCCCAAGTGCAGGGGTATTTGATAAGGTGTCCTTTTATATACTATTTCGGGGTCATTTAACCCCTTAAATTATGCAAATATGTCCAGATTATGTGCTTAATCGTTTGTTTTCAGGTTTTTAGCACTTGGATGACATTTGGAGGAAATATACGTGACTTGGGCTCATTTGGAGAAGAAACGGACAAGATTACGGACCTACACCAAATCTCTTGAAGATTTATGCATACAGTGCGTGGAGACGGCGTCGCAGGCATAAAGCGATGCCGTCGTGATCTATCTGGTGACGGCGTCAGAGATCTGGTGACGGCGTCAGAACGTGGCCGACCTAAAGAAACCCTAGAAGATTTTGGGTCACGAGATTGAGAAGATCATTTCACTTGCGCGTAAAGTACCAGATATTGTTTTGGTCATAACTCCTTCATACGAACTCGGATTTCGACGATTCAACAGCCCACGCAATCGCAGCGAGAAAATCTACAACTTAGTGAAAAGTCGTGTCGACGGCGTCACTTGTTAACCGTGACGCCGTCGTGACAAACCGACCTAGGGTTTGCCTATATATACAGCCTCATAACTTCGTTTTTATCAAGCCCCCAACCCTAAGTCGGATTCTAAGGTTTGGGTAGGTGTTTTTCCAGCAACTTAGAAGACCTAATTCATTCCATAAACATCTTGTAATGATTTGATTATCACTTATATCTTAATTCATGTCTTCAATTCCTTTTGTTGATTACGATTTCCATTGTTTAAGTATGCTTGGCTAATTCATCTAGTATTTATTTGGGTATGCATGAAACTTGTCATTAGTTGATTAGATCTTGTTGTTTGAAACAGATTCAATGAGTATAATTGATTATAGTTTATAATTCTTGTTTCCTATTGCTTCTTGTTGATGAATGTGCGCTTTAGGCTTTAGAAAACCAGCTTTTGTCTGTATCGCTGTTGACATGTCTAGGAAAACGCGAGTGTGTAGAAAGGATACCATCGGTAACAGTCTTCATACTACCTTACCCCTTATATGGTTGATCCCTCTTAAGATATTTCAAATGCATGTAATGTACTCTTAGGGGCCTTGTAATAGTCTTCATACTACCTTACTTGTGTGTTGCCCTAACGGAATATTACATAGACGGCGGGTTCGTGTAATCCGTTCATGACCTAGAAAATACTTACACATTACATCTCAAGTGTGACAAAGCAATATGTAGAATTGGATAGCTAGCAAGGAGTAGTGCATCCCAAGTGAATACGCTTCGTTGTATAATTGTTCTTGCCATTAGATTAGAATTAGTAGTTAATTAGATTAAAACAAACCAACCTTCAAACCCGAGATTTACTTGCATTCATAAAATATAAAAACACGAAAATAATCTTCCTTCAACGCTTAGAACTTAGTGAACATTCGATCCGGCCTTCGTGCTATTCCCCTAGAGAACGATAACAACCCCCGCGTCTTGCCTATACTACACTGCAACGACTAGGTACACTGCCTAGGGGATTGTAAAACTTCCTGTGAAGTCTTCGTAACCCTCACATTAGTTTTCCTACACTTAAGGTCAAATGCGGGTAATAGTAACGGTACACACCATTATGATGAGAAGGAGCCATATGTTGAAAAAGTGTTTGTTGACTTATATGCTCCAATTGGTGTGTTTCTTTAATCCTACCTTTTTTAAATCTTTTGTTTTAATGGGTAAACTAAGTCCTTCTCTAAATAAATCATCATCTATCACTTCCGAATTCAAAAAACTCTTAGTTAGAGATCCTAGTAAACCTGGTTTAAATCC
Organism: Tanacetum coccineum; assembly: GCA_026074375.1. Taxonomy (NCBI): domain Eukaryota; kingdom Viridiplantae; phylum Streptophyta; class Magnoliopsida; order Asterales; family Asteraceae; genus Tanacetum; species Tanacetum coccineum. The sequence goes on along the minus strand of BQNB010108146.1, from coordinate 18,464 downwards.
ATAATGTTTCTTAGAGTCATCTATACATGGGTGATAATAGCGATACACATCCTTAGGGTAGAAGGACGCCTCGTGAGGTGAAGGCGGTGTATGAATGGCAAAATTGTCTACTACCTTCATCCTAAAACTATCCGGACTATATGGTTTGATGGGTGGTTCGAGGCCTCTTTCGTCTCCTAGACTTACATCTAAGGATGGACAATTAACTAAAGGCTTTGGTTGAGGCTCCGATTCATCAAAATTAGAAACTTCTCTATACTAAAAAGAATGTCATGATTAGTCAAACCTACACCCTCTATTTTTGTTTGCTCCAAAGGTGCTACCTCCATAGGGGTTCCTAAAGTCTAGTCTGCTTCTTCTGGGTAAGTCACGGGCGGTGTGTATTCCTCAAATGATGGTAGGATTTGTGGGGTACTTTGTGCGCTTTCCTACCTCATTTTTCATCATACCTAGACTACATATAGGCTCATCAAATACATTGGTAGAACCTAAAAATGACATACACATATGTATCTTAACTCTAACCATCTCATATTTTAAATCCTCCTCATATGTTTTCTTAGGCTGTGACTTAGGTAACTCAATCATGTCATCCAACTTATGGGTCATTTCTAGGGAGCTCTTCTCAAAAGTTTAGAGCATTTGGTCACTTTTCTTAAGGGCCTCTTTATAGCGAGCTTTCTTCCAAAGTTGATAAGGTCTCAAAGGAGGTTCATTGGTCTCACTATCTGGCCTAAAAGGGGATCATTTCTTCAAGGTTTCAGCTAACCATCTTAATTTAGATAAATTAGAATAACTATAACTATACATTTTAAATGACAATTTTATTTACAAAATAAACAAGAGGGTTTTTACGAACAAAGAGAACAAAGAAAAGATAGACTACAAGAAAACTAACTTAAAAAGAAAATAAAATCTCACTTGATAGGAATCTAGTGAGTAGACCTAAGCTAGATAGAATCCGAAACCTAGACTATTCCCCGACAGCGGCGCCAAAAACTTGATGCGATGGGTTGCAACGCAGAAGTTTTACAACCCTCCTAGGCAGAGTACCTAATCGTTGTAGTGTAGTATATGCAAGACTCGAGGGGTTATTATCGTTCTCTAGGGGAATAGTTTGGGTATGTTCGAATTGTATGTGTTTACTAAGGTCTAAATGTTGAGGGAAGATTATTTTTGTACTCTTATATGTTTTACGAAAGCAAGTAAATCTCGGGTTTGAAGACGGGGTTGATTAAACTACTCCTAATTATGCAGAAAAGTAAATTGGTGGAAAAACTCGTATGGTTAAACAAACGTGTTTACCTAATCATGCACTACTCCCTAGTTGTTTTCTCTGATTTTATTGCCCGTTACCCTTGTTAGTGTAATGTGCAAGTATTCCCTAATTCAACAGCGGGTTGGTCAAGTCCGCTATCTACGTGACAACCTAGACGGTGGTTACCTGTAGACACCGCTCACGTCCAATAGTAAATTCACGCGCAATAAATACTTAATTCGGAATCCATCCCAAGGTGATCTAGATATGAAGATCTAATCACTGGTATCCTCTAACCTAATCGCATTTTCCAAGACGTATATGCTATAATATGAAGATCAAATAGCTAGTTGTCTAAAGCATAACGCGCACACCACTAACAAGAAGCAATAATAAAAGAGAATTAACAACTAAGTTTCATACAACCATAAGCAAACACATATAGATTTAGCCAAGCATGTTAATTGAAAGCGAAGAACGATTAATCAAATAACACATACACATATTGAATGATTAAAAGATTAAAAGAACTTCACTTCAATTAAACATGGAGAATCAATGAGTACAAAAGGGTTTAAAAACCCCTAAAATTCGACCAATATAGCTGCTACTAAAGTTCCTCCCGTTTCCCACCACAAAATATGAAAAATAGGGTTTGTATATATAGAAAATCGGGTTTGACGGCGTCACTAGGGTTTCTTGACGCCGTCAGCCCACCGAATCTTCTATGGGGTTCTCTTTGTTGGCTCGTGTGACGCCGTCACTCTTCGGGTTGACGCCGTCGCCATCAATCCTGACGGCGTCAGTAGCAAATTCTGATGCCGTCTCCACGACTTGAGAAGTCACAACTTTGAGTAAAAATTCCATTTTCTGGACACTTTGGTGAAGGCGTCAGAATGGAAGTCGCAAGCTTGAAGTGTTGTGTTTTTGTCCAGTTTCTTCTCGAATCGAGCCCAAGTCACGTGCTTCTCCTCCAAATGCTTCCCAAATGCTAAAACATCAAAAAGAAACAATTAAGTACAATATTTGGGCATATTTGCATGATTTTGAGGGTTAAATGACCTTAAAAAAAGTATAAAATTACACCTCATCAAATACCCATACATTTAGGATTTGCTTGTCCTCAAGGCTCAAACAAATGAGTTTTTCTACTTAGTAAATAGCAAAGTCGGAGACATTTAACCTATGTAATTTTTTTTAAATAAATTGTGTAATTCTGGTCAACCCGAAAACCAAACCAAATTCAAATTCGATTTGGTTGAATTTTTTGGTTTGACTCAAATTTTTTTTAACCGAACTAACTGAACAACATGTAACCGATCAACACCCCGTGTTCCTAACTTTAAGCTGGAATATTATTAACCTGGTGATGAGAAATGTCATTTTACATAGCAGTAACTTCATTTCAACCTAGTACTGAGTGACAACTCGAGTCAACTCAGTTTTATTTCCCCCAAAATAGAGTCGCCACTTTAGTCCTCAAAAGAAACCCTTGTCCATCGGAAAGAGTTCAATTAATTAATTAATTAATAAATAAAATGGGTACTTTAGGGAGAGCTATCTATGTGGTCGGATCTTGGATCCGGGGTGCGGGTCAAGCTGTTGATCGTGTTGGGTGTGCTCTCCAAGGCAGTCATTTGTTTGAAGAAAAAGGTACTTAAACCCTTTTTATCTAATGTAATTTGATGAAATGCTTAAGTGATTCTAGGGTTGAAGTGAAATGTGGGTTTTGGTTGGATTTGTGTTTGGAGTTGAAATGGTCAGATTAAGGGACTTGGGTGTTTATAAAGTTGTCAACTTTGGTGTTTCTTGTTATAGATAAGGATGTTTTTCTGACTTTTTGTGTTGCTTGTTTGCGTTTAGTTGCTGATTTTGGGAGTGTGTGTTTATTATTATATATGCTTACTCCCGAATTGATTTCAGTTATGTTTAGGATGAAATGGGTTGTTGTCTATCTCCAAAAGGTTTAAATCACCAGGAAAACCCTGTCCCTTTGCACTCCTTTTGGGTGCCGACTGACCCTTCCCCGAGGACCTAGCCCGAACTCTAGCCAGGAGAAAGTCCTCCTTGACCGGTCAACTGGACAATGTGTTACATTAATAGGGTAAATAAAATGTTGCAGTTTACGGAAGGGTTCGGGGTTTGCACTTATATACAAGTACATTATAGATAAGGCTTAACATATGATATGACATGTCATGAATTCTAACAAGTAAGGATAAGATGACGTGACTATGTACTGATGGTGTCTCTGGTTTTGATCACGTCTAAAGGTGATTCTCATGGATCATTTTGAGGATAAGCTTCTTGTAATACAATGAATTGGTTGTTACAGACTCAAAGCCAGTTTGGTCTCTTTATTGTCACTTCACATTTTGTTAAAGAGTTTTATGATCAATCACATTTTGCACTCTAATGAACATGCAGAAATTGTCAATAATGACAACAATAAAGGAAATCAGTAGGAAGTTTGTTCACTTAAGATAGATTAATGTTCATGTAGCTAGATTAATATTTTGTTTGGCATTGCTTTAGGGGGTGCGTGTTTAGGCTGCTTATTTATATTTCCGATCTGCTTATTGCATTTTGTTACACCAGATAATCAGTTTTAAGGTGTTTGGGGCTGCTTATCCAAACTGCTTTTCTTTTATTATTTGTGAGTTAGGATGTTTTGAATAAGCAACTTGGAGTTGCTAACTCCAAAATGCTAATTATAGAATTACAATACGCAGATAAACAATCCGGAAAACACCCCCTAATATTGTTCTAAGATGGGTATTCATAAACATATCTTATTAAGCATTTGACACATGAGAGCAAAACATACACTGGTGTTGATTAAGCTTAATGCTATTTATGACTTCTACCATTTCTTAGTTCTGATAATTTTGCCATCAATGTGTTTTGCTTTATTACGTAACCCATGCAATTCATTAAACCCATATACTATCCATAATATTGTGAAATATTAAAATTAAATCTTGTTTGCAACTTATCTTGAATTTCTCTTTAGTGTCTAGGCACCGGACGCTGATGAACTTATTTGATAAAGACCCCGTGGTTGACAAAGATGCATTTGTCGCTCCTGGTGCTTCAGTCATCGGAGATGTTCAAGTGGGTCGTGGCTCCTCTATTTGGTATGGATGTGTTTTAAGAGGTAAGCAAAAGTATGACCGAAATTTCCGTATCAGCCTATTGGCACCCTGAAATTTTCTTTTACTTTCTCTTTCTTATTGTCAATGCTTTTGAATTTTGTCGTATGCTGCTTTTCTTGGTGTATGGAATATGAAACTGTGATCAAGTCTTAGAATAAGTCGGCGTTTCTGGGAAAGAGTGAAGAAACCGATAGTCTTTGGTTTATCTGAAATCTGAATACACTTAGGCTGGTGAATATAAATACTTTCATTGTAGTTGATTTGACTTCAGAAATTTCAAATCGTTACTGTACCATAGTATTGATAGTTATAGAATTGTGTCGCTTTCCAATATACACATTTATTTATAAAACATGTACAAATAAGCTACATGGAAGTACATTACGAGAGAAAAATAATCGATATGCATGATAGTATGTTGTTTGTAACGATCTATGCTTTCAATTATGGTTGCTTATGAAGAAAATAACGTTAATTCATGTATTTTTCATTTCTCAAAACCCTATTGTTTAGGAATGACTGTTTGTGTGTGCTGATTCAATATATTTTGTAATTTTAATTATGATTTTCAGCTTACTAGTTTGTAATGAACCTTTACATTTTTATTATTTCCACTTTCCCTCTTATGAGACTAGGGTTTCAAAGTGCACATGCTCTCTGCTTTTGTCATTGTAAGGGCCTTTTTGAAGAAAGTAGATCAAATAATCGTTGCATGCATGCAGACAAAAGTTCTAGATATGGCTAGGTCACTGTTATTCTACATTTCTACGTCATTAGTTTCCTATTTTCAGGATCAATATTACATGAAGAATTGTCTTTCTGTGGTAACCTCATACTGGGTGTTAAAAATGTATGCTTACAAAATTGATGTACATGTTAGGATAGAATGAAGGTAAGCTTGATCTGTTTTCTTTGTTCCAAATGGAGAGCTATCCTTAAGGTGACAAGCAAAATGTGAACAAGTAAAAATGTCTACAATACCGTTAATGTAAGATGGTATGTTAGGCTGGGGTTAAGGGGGTGTTTGAATTGCCATTTTGGAAATGATTATCAGTTTTAAATGTTTGGAATTTTGGATAATTTAGTTAAATACTGATTACCTATCTTTTAAGGTTGAAATTATAAATCTTATCCATGCTGCACCCAAACTGATTATCTTATTACACTGTAACCTAATTTGAGAGACTTGCTTCTGTTTCACAAAACCAATACAAATTTCTTTTACAAAAATGTTATTTATGGTCATTTATCTATTGAAACCTCAAATAATCTGAATTTGCTGAGCACTTCAATATCTGATCATTACTACTCCAAGCAGCAAAAGCACATAAACATTATTTTTAGTACGTTTTTCTTATTAGAACTGATAATGTGATTCTAATTATTCAATATCACATGTTCATCTTTAATATAGGCACCGAGATACCCCCTGGAGTTAAGAATGTTAATCCTAGATGGAAAGTTAAAGTATAAACGATATTTAAAGTCATAACACATGAATTGAATGTGCTATCTTATTGAAAATAGAATTGATTGATATTCAAAACAAGATAGAGGTGTCATGGCCATTGATAGCTTGAAGCAGATGAACTTATTACGTACTTCGTCTGGAATCTTCTACTTTGTTGTAATGGAGGGGAAGTTGGATAATTGAAATGATAGTCAAACTTTCACAAATTTTGGGCTAAGTAGTATCTATTTGTCTAATGTGTGCTCCATCTGCAGGTGATGTGAACAGTATCAGTGTTGGATCAGGAACAAACATCCAAGACAATGCTCTTGTCCATGTAGCCAAATCTAACATAAGCGGGAATGTTATGCCAACAACAATTGGCAACAATGTTACTGTAGGTGAGTACCTTTAGTCTGCAAAATAAAAATGATATTATGATACCGTCCTTGTTTCTTACTCATAGTGCATCAATTAGTTTGCAGTTAGAGCCATAGTTTTATAGTGAAAACTGTACACAGGTCATGGTGCTGTCTTACATGGATGTACTGTTGAAGATGAGGCTTTCGTTGGCATGGGTGCGACCCTGCTTGATGGAGCTTATGTTGAGAAAAATGCCATGGTTGCCGCTGGTGCCCTTGTGAGGCAAAATACAAGGATTCCATTTGGAGAGGTTTGTAGGCTCTTACTCCCTTCTGTACAGGGACGGACCTGCATGGTCTTAGAACCATACACCAATTAATTGATGGATTTGGTTAATGCTCTACGTCAAAAAGGTCAAATTGGTTAAGTACAAAAACATAGTTAAATAAAATAAGGAACGGGACACATGGGTCAAAAAAGTTGAAAGTCGACCCAGGTGTATTTTTTTGGTCTTAGTGTCTCACAACCTCCAAAAATATTTCTATCAAATACTAAAGTAGTGTTTTTGTTATCATTTTTAAGCATTATTTATTAATATTTTTTTCTTAATAACTTGACCAAAAAGTGGGGGTTATTTTGACCCGAACTATTTTGACCTGAACTATTTTGACCCATTAACTAACCTGCCCAGCGCACTCATTTTGCTACCTCTAGAAGTGTTGATACTTGATATGCACATCACATGAATACATTTGTGGTGTAAAGTTGGAAATTCAGAAATCTTTATTCTAGCGTGTTTCCTGAAAAAGCTATTATTATGGTGGCGTGTAATCTTGTTGAAACATTTGAAATGGACTCCCTACATTCCTGAATAGTGTTACGTGTAACTTTACTTTCAACTTTAAAAACGTATCCTGCATCCCAAAATAGGTTTAATGCTCGAAACTTTAAATATACACATGAAAGAATGTAAGCATCTGTAAATTAGTGGCATGTATAAGGCTGGGTCTAATAAAGAGACCCAAGACCGCATTCACCACCGCCACCTCATCGCCAAATAAGCTTTCTCTCTCTACAACCAACTTCACCACCAACTTAGTGTAACAAGACAACCAACTTCACCACCAAAACATACCCCCACTTAAGCACAAATATATACCCCACAAAAACTATTTAATAAAAACACACACAACAAAGCTCCAGTCGTCTGCACGACCGAGTGCTCCCCAAATTCACCTAAGACCCGTCTTATGAGGGTGAGCGTAATAGGGGAAGACGCACTGTTCTTGTGCCACATAGGAGATAGACGCGTCGATTGCATGCCTATTACGGGTGGTCCAAGATATAAGGTTTGAACCAAGATGGGCCGGTCCAATTGTATAGACCAAACTAGATTAGATGGGCCGGTCCAATTGTATAGATAACCTAACGGGTACGGCCCATCTATACAATTGGACCGGCCCATCTAATCTAGTTTGGTCTAACAGGTGGTCTAAGATATTCTTGTGAATGACCACATTAAAAATCTTTTGTGATCTTTCTGGGCTTCTTTCTATAGGAATGTGTCTCTTAGAATCTGTGCTAGATCAATGAGCTCTTATGAAGTTCGTTTTTTGAAAACATCAATGAAGATATTGCTGAAGTAAAGCCAATTGACAGAATCAAGGAGAAATTGTACGCAGATAGAATGTTACTTTCAGTCAAATTTTATTTTATGAGACCCACTTTAAATATAGGATCCAGTTACTTATATAACCCTTCGTCGGGTAACTGGGTTCCTTATTTCATTATAAACATATACCATAGGGATCTTAAAACATATTTTTTTGTCCTTCCTCGAATGGAAATTGAATGGGAGTATGTTTCTTTTGCATGCAATTTTCTGAAAGGTAATTTATAAGTAGGTCAATTTTGTTTGCAGATTGAACCACAAGCACACATCTATGTACCCTAATACAACGTGATTCCTTGAATAGGTGCATCAGTCTGCTAACAGTTAACTTTGTTTTTTGGGCATAGGTATGGGGAGGCAATCCAGCCAAGTTCATGAGGAAGCTCACAGAAGAAGAAATAGCCTTCATTTCTCAATCAGCAACCAACTACTCCAACTTAGCCATGGTCCATGCTGCTGAAAACGCAAAGGGCTTTGAGGAGATCGAATTGGAGAAATCACTGCGCAAGAAGTTCGCACGAAAAGACGAAGAGTATGATTCTATGATTGGAGTGGTTCGTGAAACACCTGAGGAGCTTACCCTACCCGATAATATCCTACCCGAAAAAGCACAAAAAAGCCCTGCTTAATTCAGTTAGTTTTTTTCTCAACGTGGGCTCAAGAAAATTTAATGTTGCCGTACTTTTTTCCCACCAATAATTTTTTGAGGCCAGGCTCTCAAAGTGTTAAAGATCCTTAATCAGGGAGGGTAATGCTTCTTTGGCATGTTTGTTGTCAATGGTCATCATCTTGTTTTGATTTATAAAGACGAAAAGAGAGATTCTTAATGCTTTAATGGAACATAATATAAATCCATGTATTTTCTGGAGTTCATCTTCAGGTTTGTGTTCCTTTTAACAACTTTGACTTTTCATCTGATAACAAATAGCATTTTTAACTTTTGTTCCCCATTATTGGACACTTGCATATGTATATGGTGCAGAAACTATACAGACAGGTTTTGTCACTTTCTCAAAGAAATGAAGGAATCCAATAAATCTTGGTGGAAATAGTTCTCATATGAATCATCATATATCTGACATTTTAAGATAATACTGTAATATATGGTAATGGTTTTGTGAGAATTGCTACATTTCTTTTTGTTGAGTTTTCCACATGAGTTATATATACTACAAGAAGAATATTGTACTGATTACTAGTCACAACTTGTATCTGTTATGTCATTGTAATCAAAACATTATATTCAGCCATGCCAAACAAAACTATTAGTCCATTACACACACCATAGCCTCTGTAGACACAAATGCTCTTAGTTTCGGTCGAAGTTTTACAAATTAAGCCAGCCAAAATGCTAGAGATCCGTTAACAGCGATGGCCATGTTTTAGCTCATATGGCAACGTACATGCAAAGTTTAATACCAAAGCCTCTTAATATGTAGTATTCCTCAAACTATTTTCAGAAAGGAAATCTCCATCGATAATAGAGTAAGAGTTTGAGCTTTGGTATAGTCTCTTTTCTAATATCCTTAACTAGAGGTGACAAAATATGCATGTTAGGTACCAAGCTAAATTGGTCCAAAATTGTCTTGAAATTTTGAAATCTTAAAACAATTTGATTAAATTAATTATAAGTATCCTTTAATACACCTTAAGCCTGGTCAATTCTAAACTTTAACAACTTTTCAAAGACACACACTTTGCATTAAGGGTCGAGCTAAAATCAAGATTTCGCAAATATAATTATTTGCCGTTATACACCGTCGCTTTGCACGATTATTCGTCTAGTAAATAAAATAGCTGAAAATATCATATATTGTTTACATACAATTGGAGTGGTCTTTCTTACTTTCTACATGGTTGATGACTTGATTCATTTAACTCGCCTAATTTTTTTTACCATTTCTCTGGTTTTATGTCGCTAAAAATATGATCAGACTTGACTAATTAATGAATAAAATGAATAGAAAACGACGCAAAACCATAATTTAATAGGTATAATTAGATTTTTGTGATGGTAGGGAAACAAGGCCCACAATTGACGACATTTAGCAAAAGAGATGTGTTATTAATTTTCTTTATAAAATGCATTCTTGTGGTTTGTTAAATTTCACGACTTACATTTATTTAAATAAGTTGATTTATAACTTACTGAGTACTTGGTATAACTTACATTCGTGTATAAATCAAGGCTGAAGAAGTAACATGAATATCCCCGACACTCTGTTCATTTCCACCAGCCGGCCGGTGAGAGCGACTACTTCCGCCCATGACCAAGGGGTCCGTGTTGCCACCATCGGTCACCACCAGCCGTCCCTAGAGAATTGTTGTTGTTGATGAAATTATGTTATTTTTATGTTTATGCACGTTTGTCTAGTAGCTGTGTTTATGTTTGTGTATTGTGTGTATTTTGTTTTGTGTTTATTTGTGAAAGATTTGGGTGATATAAATGTAATTTTGTTATAAAAGGGTTTGTGTATGTTTTTTGTTTAAAGAAGATGAAGAATAGATGTTTAAGTCGAAGAAAATGGAAGCAACAATAATAACAATAACAATAATAAACTGCAAAATAAATCTATGTTACAAGCAAAAGATAAAACCCCCTCATGTTAGATATACGTTTAGCAGATAACAAGAAAAAGTTTACATTGTTCGTTTATAGGGATGTATATCACCCAACTTATCTGAAAATAATATAAACTATGAAATTTGACAAACAAAAAGGATGCATTTTAGACTTTTCTTATTATCAATATCTTTTAGTTGTCGCATTTATTTCGAAAATTGACCAATGAAAACTATCGTTCGATTCAATGTTTTGTGGAAAATCTCTATGCCTTAATCTCAAATAGTTGATATACGAGGCGTGCCGAACCCGTACGTTACACCGGGCTTGGTCTTTTAGAAAAATCTGATTGTTACTTATGTCGTCTTTGTTTGTAGAAACCTTCTTGCAATACATGAAACCCTCTTGTCTAATTATTTTCTTTTGTTGTTCAATGTACAATAGACCCGTGTAATGTACATATTTTGTATAATTGTTTTCTGCGTAATGTTTAGCGTAAAAGCTTAAAATATAAATTAAATGGTATATTTTAATAAACGTGCATCGTTAATTCTTAGCAAAATAGTTAAAAATGAGGCGAGTAAAACTCAATTCTAACATGACCGTGTAGAGTTAAACCCAAGATTGGCTTAATCAATTTGCGAACCGTTATAGTTTGATCTCCACAAATAATTGATAAATGTACACTCAAGCATCCACAAATGAAATCCAAACTCATACAACTCTATAAAATAAGCAACTATCACGCTTAAATTCACCAACTTGTCAACACGACATTGTTTTACAAATTAAAAGACTCTTACAGTCGTCTTCATACTAATAGAAGCGCCTTTGAGAGAAGTTAACCAAACAGTAAAATCATTCCCGCA
>BQNB010108144.1:0-23015 GCA_026074375.1 Tanacetum coccineum | reverse complement strand
CGGGGCACAAGAACCCATGTACCGTTAGTAATTAAAGCATTATATTCATCTAACATAGCTTTTTGCTAAATAGGGTCACGAAGGGCATGAATATGGGAGCGGGGAAGAGGTGAAGTAGTCGTGACATGACAATTCATAGGCTTAAGAGGTTTAAAAATACCGGCTTTAGCACGAGTGACCATGGGATGAGTAGAAACGGGTTGTGGTTGAGTGGCTGGTGGAATTTGTGTATTTGGAAATTGAACGGGGTCAGTTTGAGCTAGTGGTGTAGCTTGAGCCGAATGGTGTTGAGAAGTAATTGGGCTTATATCAATATTGGGTGATGAGGTAGCAGACGTAGGTGAGTGGGGCTGTGGGGAGTGTTGGGTTTGTTGAGGCAGTGAGTTATGAGAAGGAGTTGTGGGTAAGATGGTGGGCCCGTGAAGTAGGTTGTGGGTAGGCGGTATAATGGTCTGTGTGGGTGTTGGTGCAGCTGTGGGCTGGGAAGTAGCAGTAGGCCAAAGAAAATCGTAAGTTGGTGGTGTAGATGGCCTCTCAGTCTCGAACGAAAAGACATCCTCGTCAAAATGAACATGCCGTAAGATAATGATTTTATTAGTAGACATGTCGAGACACCTATAACCAAGGTGGTTTGCGGGGTAACCAAGGAATATGCAACGGGTTGAGCGAGGTTGAAGTTTATGTGTAACATCAACGTGAGGATAACACAAGCATCCAAAAACACCTAGATGATCATATGTGGGTGTTTGGTTAAATAGTTTAGTAAAGGGAATTTCATTATTGATGGCGGTAGAAGGTAGAATATTCAAAAGGTGAGCGGCCATATTAAGAGCTTCCGCCCAATACGAGGGAGGTATATGAGCTTTCAAAAGCAAGGTGCGGATGAGATTATTTATGGTACGTAACATAAGTTTGGACTTGCCATTTTGTTGTGACGTACGTAGGCAAGAAACCCGAAATTGTATGCCATTTTGGCGAAAAAGGTCATGAAAGCGGGTGTTGTCATATTCACCCCCATAGTCACATTGCAAAGCCTTAATATCACCATTAAATTGGTTATTTACATAAGCACGAAAAACAAATGCATCAAACAAATCAGATTTTTTGTGCAAAAATGCGAGAAATAATCTAAGAATATAGCATAATATTTAATTTCACTTTCACTCGGAATTGGTGATGTCCATATATCGTAGTGGATAATTTCAAACACAGACTTAACAGAAGACTCAGAATTATAAAACGGAAGCTTGACATGTTTACCTAATTGACATGCATGACACAAAGTTGACAACTTTGATTTATTACATGAAATTAAATTACTTGACTGTAAACGACGAAGCACATCGTCCCCAGGATGACCGAGGCGTCTGTGTCATGTAGTGGAACTAAATGGACCCAACCCACATTCGGGCTTGGGCCTTTATATCCGATAGATAATGCTAATAATTTAGTGGTCAGACCAAAAGGTTATAGCATGGTACCCGTGACCGCAAAAAAATTTGTGGTGTAATTGGATAGGTTTTTTACAAAGCTCTATGTTGGCGTTAAACTATTTGTAATTGTTGTTTTTTTGGCTCTAGCTTCTGGTTAGAGTTCGCTAATAAAAGTTGCCGTTCGAAAAAAATGATACCCATAATCGCAACGCGCGTGTAGCTAACAATATGATGTAAATCTCATAACATTATCATTAAGGAAATCGAACACAAAATTTGAACACTTGACGATTTCTTCTTTACACAGCATGTATTACTATTAAGCGTCTATTGTGACGACTAGTAAACACTAATTCTAAATCTGAGATCAATCAAAATCATAAATTTTAGACCACACACCTGCAGCCCACACCACACACCCACACACATCTGGTCAGGGCTGTCAAGCTTAGGAATGAAAGTCGTAGCATCAGAATGTCCCTTTTCGTAGCCCAGTTCTGTCACTTTTTGTCTGATTAAGGACTAAGAAAATCATTAAGTCGCTTAGAGAATTACTCTATAAATTGGCTAGCCATGAAGTAGCGTATACGGCCTCAATCTTCACCACACCCCCCCCAATTATGTTTCCGGGATCTGCTTTTACTCTTTGATACGACTCCATCGCCTCTAACTACGACTCGTGAAATTCAGACGGCTCCACTAGGCCACAAGGTAGCACCACCATTTCTTTAATTCTTTTTTTTCTAACCTAACGATTTAATAATCACTAATATTCAAGCAACTATGACTCAAACTAACCTATTTCGTCTCAATAGCAACGCTTTTCGCTCCTTAGGCCCTTTAGGATCTTTAGCACAAGACTCCCATTCTGATCTTATGCACTAGAATTAATTATAGCCTTATCAGGTCACAAGGCTGCTATTAGTGGTTATAGGCTACATGGTAAGACTTAAGGATATGTCTTTGGGCTTAAAATAATTCCCGCCAAAGATGCACTTCCAATAAAGCTGTTGTATCTCTCGCCCTATCTGATACAGTATAGTGGTCTCTAGTTATAGTGCTATTTGTTGAGATCGACTGTAGTGAGTGTAGTGTGGATTTGTCCTGTGTTATATGTGTAGGTCGTGTCTCGGAGGATACGATTGTATGACGGTGTAGTAGTTTGGCTCGTGTTCAATCATGTAGTAATAGATCGCTCATATAATCAAGATAAATTGTGATCTGAGTATGTCTGTCAGGGATGTTAGTTATGTTGTGTTCAGTGTCCTCGATTTCTTGCTTACTAGCTTCTCGAGACTTTCTCGGCTCTGCAAAGGTGTGGATAGCGTGGTAAGTTCTCTCTCTCAAGATATGTGTTGATACAATCTTTGTTGTGAAATAGTATATATATAAGCGGAAGACTCTACAGAGACCTCTGCTCAGGCTCAGAGCATGGGGATTGGGTAGAGCTTAGGATAGTATCAGATTATAATATCTTTAATTTAGAGTAGGTGTCTAGAAATATGGATGATCTGATGGAGTTATGCGATACGCGTCTCATGAGAAGAAGTGGATAGGCCGTAAGTCCTCTCAATATATCTCTCATAAACTCGGGACTTAAAACTGGTTCGGTTTGAGTAGTCGCTGCGCGAAGTTATAGATAAGGTTTATTGTTAGTTTATTTCTTTTGGAGAGTGCGCTGGTACTCGAAACGTGTTTGTCTGATACATCTCAATAAACAGAATCTGTAGTTCGCTAGATATACTAGAGAATAAGGGAAAATGTATCAGTGACCATATAGGTATAGAATCGGAAAAACCGAAAATCGAGTGATGCGTAGAGATGCGTTTGTTGGCCTCGCAGTCCGCATCTGAGCGCGCTCTCATAACATAGCTCTCCTGTAAAGTCGAAAATATCGCTAAACCGCAGATCTTAAGACAAAGAACTAACGATATCAAGTCAATCTATTGAATAGAGGCGTGATGAATAAAGTGTGGTGTTCAGTGGCTGTTGTGTGTGTAGCGTGTGAAATGTGTATGAAGAGCTATGGGTGTAGAAATGGCCTTTTGTTTGACTCACTGTGAGTCTTTTAGCTAGATAGTAGACGTGCATTCTTGTGGGATGACACGTGTGTGTTTGTACGCGGTTATGCGTTGTGGTGTTCGCTGTGAGTATGTGTTAGAGTTTAAATCCCAAACGTAAACTTCGGTTTCTGTTGATTGTGTAAACCGTTTGGTTTTGGTTTTTCGGATTTGGTTTTTTGATTTTTTTCTAAATCATTTCGGATTCAGTCGGTATGAAAATAACAGCTAATAAGCTACTCATTAAACATAAAAATTATGTTTCCCAATAACATTAATCCAACGAGATCAATATCTAACAATCCAAAACTATCAAATAAAGTACGATATAACGATATAAAAATCTATAGGAATATGAAACACAAGTATTAGCATTAATTTTTATTTCGTATAAGTCAAAGAAATACACGAAATATTTAACTATATAAGATAATTTTAAATCTTTTGAAAATAGATAAAGGTGACACGGGTCAGTTTTTCGGTTCGGATTTTCATAAGCAACAAAAAACCGCTTCAAACATTTGGTTTCTTTGTAAATCAAACGCCCTATCGGTTTTTCATTTGGTTCGGCTTTTTTCGATGTGGTGACTTATGGTTTGTAAAAGTTACCATAACCTACTGTGATAAACAAAATTTATTTTATAAGCAACTCATTTTAAAAACTCTAACCCCTATAATCTTTTATAAGCCTGACACCAAACACAACCATAATCTCTAAAATATTATATCAAAACTTGTGTCAATTTTTTTGTCCACATCGGTCGGAAACAACAAGTTTTTTATATTTATATATCATGGTGTAAATGATACATGTTAGGGGCATGCACGGTTCGGTTTGGGTCAGTTTTTGGCTAAAACCGAACCGAAATATTCGGTTTTTACAAAATCCGTTTCGGTTTTTGGGCGTTCGGTTTTGGGTTTTATTACGGTTTCGGTTCGGTTGTTTGTTTTTTTCGTTTGGTTTTTTTTCCGAGTTTTAAACCGTCTTATATTGGGGTTGTGGCCAATTTATATCAAAAAAAATTGTTTTACGTTGAAAATTGGTTATTATTTTTTACCTTTTTAGTCAATTTAAGCCTAATAATATTTATCCTAAATTTCTACAATTACACACATATAAATGAGACACACACATGCAAATAAATATTTTCATAGTATGGTCATTATCACTTATGTAATGATATATTGTCAAATAAACACACGTACATGACAAACACGCATATAAACGTTAAGATAAATATATTATAATTACACCCACAAAATGAATATGAATTTAAAATATTGATTTATTATTTATTTATTTATATTATATAAATTATATATTATATAATAAAATAGGTTCGGTTCGGTTCGGTTATTATGGTTATGTTTTTGGACGAAAACCGAAATCGAACCGAAATTTTTCGGTTTTTGAAAAAGTAAAAACCGAACCATCGATTTTTAGTTTCGGTTAGTTTTTTCGGTTCGGTTTTTTCGGTTTCGGTTTTTTTGCTCACCCCTACATGTAACTTGATATTATCAGTATTGTCTAGTATTAGAGTATTCTTGATGGTAGATAATCAGATATCGATTAATCTACGATAGCTGGTACTACTGATCCTTACAAGTTGTCATGTTTTGTAACTTGATTTATATTTTTTTTCTACCAATAATTGATGATAATTGATCAATTCTTAAAAGAAAAATTTGTCCATAGTATTAACGTAAAGATGGTTTTTTTATATCTGTGTTTTTTAATTAACGCGCTAAGCGCGCCACAGCGCGATGGAGTGGCCACTCCACGTTACGAGAAGGCCAAAGCGTCGTTTTCTTGGCTGTTTGCGTGCAATATAAGATGCGTAGATCGGCGTGATGAAGCGCGTTTAGCGCTCTTTGTTGTGAAGCTGTTAAAGATTTCATGGTCTTGAGACTTCAGTGACATGTATTTATGAGTTGGGTTGGATGGGATGCGGGCTTGGCTTAGTCGACTACTCTAATCAATTTTAGCCTCTGTAGCTAACTAATATTGTTTATCGTTTATTATTTTTGACGCCTTGTGTCACGCCTTATTATCGCTTGTACGGGCTAACGAATCTCGCTTTGTCCGGTGGTGTTGCGATGCTTGCCTCGCACTCGCTTCACGCTATTTATAACCTTTTTTTTTAACAGCAATATTATTAAAACACAAACACTAGCAAGCCGCTAGAAATTACAAGATTAAAAGATTAGGATTTTTTAGCCAATCGTTTAAACTAAACGATGTTTTACATCTATACCGACACCAATAGTACGACTTAGAAACTAAATCATCAAAAAACGTCTCCTTTCGCGGAATCTTAGCATCATGAACCATTTTGTTACGGAAACACCCCACAGAAACCACCACAAAACATAAAACACTCCTTCCAGCATCAGTTTATTCTTTTAGACGGGAGACGAATACCAGTCAACCAAGCCTTCTAGTCCTCATACGACTCTAAGTCTGCATACGGAATATCCCACCACCTTACAATCGATCGAGTAATTTGACGAGCCAAATAACAAGAGAAAAATAAGTGCCTAGATGTTTCAACTCCCAGATCACATATACCACACTTAATGGAGTCAATAGGAATACCTCGACGAGAAAAAATGTGAATCTCGAAGGGAAGGAATCAGTCATAACTTTCCACGCAAAAAAAATTGAACTTAATATTGAACATAACTTTACTCCATGAGTTTTATGCACAGCCTCCATCGCAAAAATTTGTTATCGTCTCAAATGTCTGATAGATGCACTGAGATCATTCACCGAACTAGTTAAGGACCAGGCCACTTTCTGCTTAGGAGTTAACCGAACCCCTTGAGCTAGTGCATTCAACGCCTCGAATGGTGCTTGTTCAGCACCACCTTCTCGGGCTTTACGGAAAAGAAAAAAAACACTACGAACTGGTTTAATTATTTGCCTAGTTGTGAACTTCATAGCTACAGTTTCAATATTTATTGAGTATCCAGAGCATACAGGCGAGGGGATAAACGATGTTTGGATGAGATCACCCTCGAGTGCGAGCCATCGATCTTCCCAGAATCTAGCAGCCTCCCCATTCCCTAATTTAAACCGAATGTACTTAATAATATCAATACCTTTACTGGCCAATACTCTAGCTTCATTAACAATATTCATCCAGCAAGACGAATAACCATTTTGTAGAGTTACTCCCATGTTACCTTCTTCCCCATGAATCGCTTTAATAACCCGAAACCATAAGGACCGATCTTGAGTACAAAACCTCCATAACCATTTGAACATCAAACCTCTATTTAACGCATAAAGACTAGGGACGCCAAGGCCTCCTTTATCTTTGGGAGCAATCACCGCCTTCCAATTCACCCATGAAGCTTTATTACAATTAAGATTCTTGCCGTAAAAAGAATATGGACCACGAAATCGATTAAAACCTTGCTTTATATACCACATGTTATTTCATTTACGTAGAACAAGTTAGTCATAAAAAAATTGTTATCTAAAAAGTACTGCTAGGTTATTTTTCCAAATCAAAAGTTTTACGGAAGAGAAAGGTTAAGGTGCCGTTTGGTGTAAGGGGTTCCTCGTTGGGATCAAAGTTTGGCTTTAATTTAGATGTTTGGTTTGAGGGGCTAAGTCAGAACGGGCCCACATAAACCCCAATATTTGGGCATCTAGAAAAGTTGGCTGGGTGATGAGGTTTAACAAAAATATTGTCTGATTATGAGATTATAAATACGTGGCACAATTTAGACCTTTTCTTTCTTATAAACTTTTTCATACGTAATATTTTAACATTTTTATCATGTGGGTCGTCTCACTAGTATACAATCTTGATTTTTAGATTAAATCTTAAAGTTAATCCTAAAGTGAATCTTTATAGATAAACAAACGTCTCCTAAGGTTATATATAAGCTTTGACTTTTGGAGCATACTTATTTCTAATTCTTAAGTCACAATAACTGAACTAATAATACAAAATATGACCTAATCATTAAGTATTACTTTATATTTGTTTTCCATTATTAAGAAAGGATACACACGTACTTGTACTTCGATAAGGTCTCGGATATATATAACACAAACTGATAAAAAACATTATGAAAAAAACATAAATTAATAATAAATTGTCTTACACTATTAGTAGTAATAGAAGATGTAAAAAGTAGGCCAGGAGTATAATGTGACCTCAGGTATGTAAAAGATTACCCATTAGATACGAGACGGTTTACGACTTTTTATTGTTAAAATCAAACCTCGAACTATAAACTTCAGTTTCTGAAAATTGCGAAAACTGATTGGTTTCATTTTTTTTTCGGTTTTTCCATTAAAGTTGTTCAGCTTTGGTTTTTCAATAAATCGGTTCGGTTTCACTTTCTTTTTCGGCTTTTAGATTTGGATTTTCCGATAAAAAAAAGGATTTTATAGCTCTGATGAACCCATTATATGTCTTTCTCGCTTTTAATTTCGGTTATATTAAATAATTTTTAATAGTTGCTCATTAATCATAGAAATTATGTTTCTTAGCAACATTATTCCGACGAGATTAATAATAGCATAATATACTAATAATTCAAAAGAATGAGATAAAGTACGATAGAACAATATAAAAATCTATAGAAACATGAAATGCGAGTCTAAGCATTACCTTTATTTTGCAAAAGTCCAAGAAATATACTGAATATTTCTTTGAAATAATTAAGTATATAAGATATCTTTCGAAAATAGATAAAGGTAGGTCGGGCTTTTTTTTTTCTTCAGATTTTCATATGCAACCAAAAACCGTCACAAACATTCGGTTTTTTTATAAATCAAAATGGCCCTGTCGGTTTTCATTTGGTTCGGTTTTTTCAGTCATTATGGCTTATAAAAATTACAGTAAACTTGTAGAACAAACAAAGCTTGTTTTATAAACAAACTTATTTTTAAAATTCTAACCCTTATAATCACTAAAAATATTACAGTATGTCAAAACTTGTGTCAAGTATTTTGTCCCATATGAGTTGGAGATAACAAGTTTTGGTTATTTATATACCAGAATGTAGATGATTGACGTAACTTGATACTATTAGTATTGTCTAGTAGCGTTAGGGTATTCTTGATGGTAGATAACTTGATAATTTATGTACCATATAAGTACCTTTGATGCTACTAAATCATACAAGTTGTCATGTTTTTTTAACTCGCTTGATAGTTGTTTCCAACCAAAGTGATGTTGAAAGATAGATCTATCTTCTTACAGAACTAGACGAGTACCCGTGCATAGCACCGGTAATTTCTAGCTGCAAATAATTAACGGTATGCGATATTGTGGTAAATATTTATTATATGTTCAAAATAAGCGTTTTTCTAACAAAAATATAAAGAATATATGCAGAAAGCACCCGTAAGAGTTGAGAAGTGAAAGTGAGGGTATACTGAGAGATTATTTTTTGTTGTAAAATAACACATTTGTGTAGGGAGATATGAAACGGTTTGTGTGAATTTATATGGTGGATGCGGTTACACATTTTTAATAATCATTATCGATAATAATGATTTTTAACAGTTACACTTTTTAATAATTATTGAAGGCAGTTACAATGATAAATTAAATGGGTTTTTTAAATAATCATTATCTGATTGTAATGATTTTTAAACATTTACACTTTTTAATAATTATTGATTAAATTTAAATAGTCTATTCTAAAGTTATAATGGTATTGATAACTGAATTTTTTATTCAAATGTTGTTAATAATTATTAGTTCGTTTCATATAATAAAATTCATGTTTTCATTCCCTCCTAAAATACATCATTTTTACTTTTCACTTTCACGTTCAATAATTGTTGCAATATCCTTAGTCTTGAAGTATAGATAGATAAAATCCAATATGTATTAATTCTTTTTGCATTCTTTATTTTAAACCGGTCGTAAGTCACAAATAAAACAAAAATTAAAATAAAATTACATATGAATATATATGAATCTTTGATAAAGTCAAGATCATGAAAACTTTAATAGCACAACATATAATTTCGCTGGCTTTCTTTTTTTCTTTTTCACTCGTGGACCAGCTAGACCTTTTACTTTATGACTTACAATAGTGACGGCATTCGGTGGTAGAGGGGTTTGGTGGTGGTGGGTTTCGGTGTTGACGGGGTTACAATCATGCTCGTTGGTGGAGGTGAATGGTGATGTAGTGGTGGAGTTGGTGGGGTGTTGGTGTGGAGTTTATAGGCTTCATGAAACCCGTTATGCAAGGCTGTTTTAGCAAAAGAAACCAACATATATATACACAGTCTAAAAAATATAACATACTTTCATCATTAGGTTTTAGGAAAAGGAGGCATACGTTTTTTTAAGGATTTTAATCGTATATCCAATTGTTACCAACCTACAGAAAGGAAACATGAATAAATTAGTATGAAAACATGGTAGAGGTGGTTTATGATGATACTCATAACATGATATCTAAAACTGAGAACCAAAACGAAAGCAAAAAAGTGTAAATGTGATGAAGCTGGATATTGAGAAGAATAAGTGTTTATGTTTCTGTGTGTTTTTTAATGCAATTGTGGTCTCTATTTATAGGGGATTTACCCAAACTATAGTTAATGGAAATTAATGAGCCTATTAATTTCTTTCATAATTAGCCTCCATAATTATAAAAATTAGTGGTTACATGAAAACATTAAATGCAAGTAATTTATAATGATCAATTATATTATTTAATGTTATTTTACGTTTTTGATGACAGTGGTTTGTGTAAAGTGGCGGAATTGCTTAAAAAACGTTTGCTCAAGTTTGGTTTAAGTAGAGGTTACATGTTGTTTGTGGGTGATGTCCTTTGTGTGTGGTCTTTATTCACTGGGGTTTAAGATCGTTGGTAAAGAATTTATCAATTTTTTATTTGGACCAATGTGTTCGGTTTGGATTCACGGATGATAGATTCAATGATATGTTATTGAATCACTCTTAGCTATTGGAGAAAGAGAGTCGAAATAGTTTTAATATATGTGAATTGCAGGTTTTGTTTTGGTTTTTACGGATTTTGGGGTTTTTGGGTTTTGGGTTGTTCTTTGGAGGTGTCTCACAGTTTGGGAATTTGGAAGAAAGAAAGAATAAAGAAGGAAAGATATTTGAAGGAAAGAATAAAGAATAGTTCTGAGGGGAGCCCGTGATTTTGTTGGATTGTGTTTTTTAGGATTAGCGTTTTGCTCGGCATTATTTTTACTACTTGAAAGAGTTATGCTTGTCTAAACATTTGTGAATCTGTCACACTCCTACTTTCTCGAGTTGCGGGAGTTACGGTGTTTAATGTCACTGACACCGGGGGGGGTTGTGCGCCTCCCCCTTCTCCCCTCATCTGGAAGATTCCCAAAATTCATAGATTTGGACTTGTCTTTGGTTGAGTTTAGCATAACACTATAGTAACCCGCGCGCTGATGTGGAGCGCGAGACTATTTTCGCAACGGATCGATAACATTAATTAGTATTTGTCGGTCGTCGAAACTCACCTTGCAATGAACCCATAACCTCAAAGACTATTTACGTAAATATTTTTTAAATATATAGTATTAAACTTCAAATTTTTTTATAAAATCGTACATATGTCAGAAGCATTGCAATATTGAGCTCGTTTTGTTCGCAATTCGACGATCTTTTTAGTGACATTTTTTTTCTAAATGAATCGATAAATATGCATTCTATATTTGATAAATAAAAAATTCGTAAATAAGTAAAAGTTAAAGGTCAGTTTTGTAGCTTTTAACAAACTTAAGGGTGCGTTTTGTATTTTTTTTTATCGTGAGTCGTGAAGTTTTTGGTTTTTCTAATATTTTTTTACTCTTCCTAGGAACAGTTTTCTGCTTTATAATATAAGTTATATAATATGTAGTAATTTATATGTAAACTAAATATATACTTCTCTTTTTTTTATAGACGTTCTAAAATTTTGAGACAAGATATATTACATAAAACTAGACGTGTATTTGTGCATAGCAACAATGTTTTATAGCGGCAGATATTATAATATATATACTATGGTTTCATGTTTCATGTAACGTCTAGGAATTGACGTTGGCAACTCTTCGTCTATCATCCGAGATGGCAACAGCACATACCAGTTCCACTTTAAAAAATTGGGGTTAAAATATGGATCGGAATTGAGAACATGATTGTGATGAATTTGTAATAAAGAAAAATATGATAAAGAATTGGGTAAGTTTAGAAAGAACATTAATTTTGGAAAGAAAAACTATTTTTAAGACAACTTTTTAAAAAATATTTTGTGAAAGTATTTTTATGTGGAAAGGTAAATAAAAGATTTGATGTTTTAAAGGAGTAGTTTTGGGATAAAACATTACTCATATCTGTCATATATTGGGTCAGGTCATGCATGTGGTTGTCATTTGTGTTCAAGTCGGTAAAACAAGACACTCGTTTTTTTTTTTGAACGGCTGATCATATAAAGCAGAAAAGAAAGGAACTAGCAAGAAGCTAGAAGCCACAAAAGTACTTACAAAAACAAAGAAACGAAAGTAAAAAGGAACAAACACTCGGGACTTTAACTGCGAGGGAGACTAAAGGGATGAAAAAACTTTTGGACAGAGGCCGATCACTCGGTTTTCACTCTGCCAAAAGAAAAACCCCCCACCACGGAGGCCGAGCCACCGGTTTTCACTCCGGGGTGGATTTTGAAGAATCCCCAAACAAGCCCCGACACCACAAACCCCAACTACACTAAAAGCACCCCTAAAAGACATTACAAGGAAATAAGATGTGGGTTTTTCAACCAATCATTCCAACCGAACGAATATTTACTCCTATAGCGACACCAATAGAAAGAGTTACTTGAAACTTCATCGAACAGAAGCGCCTTCACAGGACTCTTGGTATTGAAGAGGATCTTATTTCGGAACAACCATAAATACCACCAAGTTACGAAGAAAACGCCTTCTAGCATCTTTTTGTTATTTTGAGGAAGACGAACGTTATCAAACCATATTTCCCAGTCGTCAAAGGATTCCAACTCTACGTCATCAATACACCACCAGCGTGTAATAAGCTTTACCACGTCCCTCGCCACCGAACAAGAAAAGAACAAATGAGAAGTCGTTTCCACTCCTTTACCACAGGTTGCGCATAGAATGGAGTCGATGCAAATTCCCCTGCATGAAATATTAAATCTAGTAGGGAGAGAGTTAGTCATAATCTTCCAAGTATGAATGTTAATTTTGATAGGGATGAACTTGTTCCATCTCGTTTTTAGCTCAACATTAGGAAGGAATTTCTTATCAATCAAGTTACGAATCGATGACACCGAAAAATCCCCCGTACTTTCCAATTCCCAAACCCAACGATCATCGTTCGAGCTGAGAACAACACCCTTTAAATCGTCCTCCAACCTGACAAGCTGGTCCAACTCATTACCACCTCTAGGGTTTCTGCGGAATGAGGAACAAATGCTAGAATGAGACAATTTCGTACCAACAGAAATCAGCTTACATGATTCAAGAGCATATAACCGTGGGTATTTAGTTTTAAGAATACCGTCTGCACACCATTTGTCCTCCCAAAATCTGGTCTTCTCCCCATTTCCCAGCTTAATACTAATAAGACTCATAAAATCAATGCCTTTTTGACCCAAATTATTCACCTCTTGGATTATGCTCGTCCAGCAAGATCTCTGGCCACCTTTTAGAGATGTCCCAATCCTACCATCAACTCCATGTAAGGCTTGAATGACTCTAGCCCATAACGTATTCTTTTGAGTAACAAAACGCCAAACCCATTTTAACAAAAGACCTCTATTCATCGCGTAAAGACTCGATATGCCCAACCCTCCTCTATTCTTGGCAACAAGAGCTTTTTTCCAATTAACCCAAGACGCTTTTTTACTCTTTATATCATGCCCATTAAAAAAATGACTACGAATAGATTCAATGTAATTCAACACTCCCGCCGGGGCTTTAAATAACGAAAAGTGATATAAAGGAGTAGAACTTAGTACCGATTTGATTAAGGTAAGGCGACCTCCAATAGAAAGTGTGTTCATTTTCCATTTAGATAATCTCATCTTGACTTTATCTACCGTTTCGTTCCACAAGTGTTTCCGAGACATATTCCCTCCCACAATTGATCCCAAATAAGCAAATGGGGTTTTGAACACAAGACATCCCAGTTTATCGGCAGCTCTATTCACCTTTTCGTCATCCACATGAACTCCCATAATTTTGCTTTTACTCATGTTTATACGAAGCCCGGACACCTTATAAAAACAATCAAGAACATGAACAAGAGTTGTAATATTGCTCTCACACCACTGTCCAACAAAGACCGCATCATCCGCATAAAACATATGAGATAGATTGACCATATCTCCACCTAATTTGATCCCTTTAAACATACCCTCGTCCACAATACGTTGGAAAGACAAATGAAGACTTTCCATGATTAATATAAAAAGAAAAGGGGAAAGAGGATCACCTTGTTTAAGACCTTTACCGTATTGAAACTCTTCCGTAGGACAACCATTCACAAGAATCGAACCTCTCAAGGAGTTAAGAAAACATTGAATCCATTTGCACCACTTGTCACCAAAACCAAATTTCCTAAGCACTTCATCTAAAAAATCCCATCTAACCGAGTCATATGCTTTCTCAAAGTCGACCTTGAAGAAAAGCGCTTGTTTCTTCTTCACTTTACACCATTGAATAACTTCATTTAAAATGAACGGTCCGTCAAGAATCTGTCTATCCGCGATAAAAGCCGATTGCACTTCGTTAACAATATCATCCAAGACACCCACGAGACGGTTCGCCAAGATTTTGGCAATAATTTTATAAATGCTACCAACCAAGCTGATGGGCCAAAAATCTTTGACATAATTAGCGTTAAGAGATTTTGGAATCAAAGCAATAAAAGATGAGTTGCAACCTTTCGGGATGTCAGTATGCAAGAAAAAATACCTAACAGCGTCATAAACATTATTGTGGATAAGATACCAGAAATGCCGAAAGAATCCGAAAGTGAATCCATCGGGTCCCGGAGCCTTCTCCGTACCACAATCCCAAACCGCCTTCTTGATCTCATCATTGGAGACCTCACATTCTAACCCCCGTAACTGAGCTTCCGAAATCTTTTTAGGAAAGTCCATAAGAATGCTCGCATCCTTGTTGTTAGGAATAGAGAACCGAGCACTAAAATGATCGTAGAACTCTTTTTTTACCTGTTGAGGATCGTCAACCCAAACACCGTCTACCATAACCCCCCGAACCCCTGAACTAGCCATGAAAAAATTTAGAATTCTCGTCCCCTTCAATGGCCCACTTAATTTTAGTTTTTTGAGCCAATTCTTTAGCAAGAAGTCCGTCAATCTTTTGCATTTTGTTAACAATCTCCGCTCTTCTGAGAACATCCTCCTCTCCCCCATTACCACTATCAATGATGTCGTCAATGTTCACAAGATCACGAATGCATTGATCTTTGTCCTTTTTAGTTCCATTTTTAAAAGAAGCATTCCATTCCCGAATTTTACTTTTAACAAATTTAAACTTACCCATAATGTGTCTGATAGCATTAACATCCTTAACCACATAAGACTTCCAAGCATCTTCAACAATCTTATTAAATCCTTCAATATCCAACCAATAATGAAAAATTTTAAAGGGAGTGGGACCATAATCAACATACCTTTCCCGAAGGAGAATAGGGCGATGGTCGGATAAATATCGATCAAGAGAAATGGCAGTGATATTCGGACTATTATTGATCAAATTCTCGGAGACCAAAAACCTATCAAGCTTACTCATTTTTTTCGCCGATTTATGACTCCATGTATAGTGACATCCACCAAGATTAATCTCCACCAATCCAGAATCCGAAATAAAAGAATTAAATCTTTGAGCTCCACGAGCATTAAACACCGAACCATATCTATCAGATTGGACTCTAACCTCATTGAAGTCCCCCATAATGACGACCTGCCCTTTCCATCTAGTAATCTCGCATTGCAAATAATCCCATAACATGAACTTTTCCTTAATATCGTGAGGCGCATATACCACACCAATAAGAAGGTTCTGACCTGTATGACACCATTTCCCCCTAATCAAAACGAAAGAATCCGAAATCGTGACACTATCTTTAACAAAAAAATTAGGATCCCAAATACACAAAATACCACCCGAGTTTCCAACAGCCTCACTATGGACGTAATCAAAAGATAAATTACCCCAACATGTTCTGACACATTTAACATGCATATTATTCATCTTCGTTTCTTGTAGAGCAAGAAAGTTCACCTTATGTTTATTACACAACTCCTTAACCCAATCTTTTTTAGCCTTTTGGGCTAGGCCTTGGATATTTAAAGATAAATAATTCATCTAAAAACCTCCTCCACTCCTTTTGCTTCGATAATCTCGGCAATATTTGACGTGCATCCCTCCATTTTGTATCCCATAACCGTACCAACTTTAATCACCTCTTCAAGAACAGCTAATATTGAACCACCAGTACGTGGTAACTCGGATTTTTTGAAATGACCAGATGAAATTGAGTTGTCACCACTTTCGACAGATTTCTTTGGAGGCTTACAATTCTTATATGATCCAACTCTATCG
This sequence comes from Tanacetum coccineum, assembly GCA_026074375.1. Classification (NCBI taxonomy): domain Eukaryota; kingdom Viridiplantae; phylum Streptophyta; class Magnoliopsida; order Asterales; family Asteraceae; genus Tanacetum; species Tanacetum coccineum. The sequence goes on along the minus strand of BQNB010108144.1, from coordinate 6,930 downwards.
GTATGATCATTCAAGTTTACATTCTCTCCTCCTGCATGCATATTTTCCACATCATATCAGTATGATCATTCAAGTTTACTTTTGGTTGTAAAAATATAAAGTTGCTAGTGATTCATTACGTTATAAACATGCATAATACATTGGTCATGTCTTCTCTTGCGCCTATTATGTATGGAGTATAATAGCACTATTCTTCAGACAATTAAACTGTTTCCTTAATATTTTATAAATTTTGAAGTGTCATTACAGTAACGAGAGTTTAAGGTTTTTGCATTTGTGCATCATATAGTAGCATGGGATGAAGATGGTGCATTAGTAGATAGGGTGATGCGGAAATATGTGGCGATGATTGGTGAAGTTGGGTGGGTGGGTGGTTTTTGGTGTCTGGGTCATTTGTATGGGTGTTAGAAGATGTAGGGAGTGGCGCTTTAATCTGACGTGTAGAGCAATTTTTAAGATGTAACTAGGATTGGTATTTTTGATGGATTAGAGGTTGGTTGAGGCATTAAGGGAGTATGCAAGTGTGACAGAACTAGAGAGAAATGGAGAATTTGTGCCTATATTAGAATTTTTCGATCAAATGGATAGAAGTTACTAGATCAGAGTAAAGATGAGGTGCGAAATTCCGCATTCCATGAAACTAGTCATTTGTTTTTCGTACTCTCCACTGTTACGAGAGTATACAGACTTGATATTATTTTTCCACAAGGGTCCTGAACTGAGGATATATAATAGACACTGCGCATATGATTTTTATTCCATTGGGTAAAAATTATAATCATATATATTTTGTAAATTGGTCAAAAAATATAACATAATAATAAAAACGGTCAATCGTCTTGTCACGGCCCCTGCAATGAAACAGGTTGTAATGGTTGTGTACTAACAATAGAACTTGTACCAAATGGCATTTTATGACTCTTTATGACAATAACAGGAACTCCAAGAGTAACTGAAATTACAAGGAAACTTAGGAAACTATTACTAATAAAAAAAATAAGCGCATAAGTGTTGTGCTACCAATATGAGACAAATGTAAGCCTTTACCATCACTAAGTATGATTCGCTAGGACCACCATAGTCGGAAAACTGTACTAGTCTAGTCGGATGTCACGTGATTGGAAGCTCTGAGATATAACACCAGGGATTGGTAACTTGGGAATTCATGGATGTGGCATTGACCATCGGGCACACTAGAGTTTAATGGCATTTGGATGTCATTCTCGCGAAGAAAACAAGCCACCTTTTTGCACTCTTTGGTCAAATAACCTGCACCTTGGTATGAATTCAGATAGTTAAGGGGTACACTTGTGCACCATCTGAGAATGCGGATCAATGTTGTACATCCGTTGACTGTCGAGGTTTCAGGTATTTTTATGCCAATCTGATCTAGATGATCTTTTGGTGTTTTGACTCAAGCTAGTGTTTGGTTATGCAAGTTAGTGACTGGTATAGCTCACTGTTTGAGTCGCTAGTGCAACATCTTTTGTGCGCTTTTTTACTTGCATTTCGAAATCCACCAGCTTATCATAAAGTTCAGCATAGGTACCGTATACATTTCATACCGCTTTTTAACATCTTTTGTGCGCTTCATACTTTTTTAAGCGTGCAATTTTTATTTCTAACATCTTTTTAGGCCGTATGAAATACATGTTACAATAAAAAGCATTGATATTTTGAACTCCACCAGGCTTTTTGTACAATATTCATTTCATACGCTTTGCTAAAGAAAGAAAACACAAAGCTCAACAAGTTACTTGTTTGTTTTTTTTTTTTTGACAAATAATTTCTGATGTGTCAAAATGAGACAAGAAATTGTCAGGTAAACCCGCAAAGGCTCAAAAGATAAAAATATATTTGAAAATATACTTCGACTCGTACAATATCCTTTATTCCCCCACCTTCCACCATCATGCACCAATTCCACGGCCATCAACATTTTACAGTTTACTCAAAACAGAAAAAGATAACCAAAACCATGTCAAAGAAACCAAATACGACACGTGTGTTGGAAACACTACAGAATGGATGTCGAAACCAATTAAAAATAGCACTTAGAACAGTAGAACGTAATCAGTCGCCCTAAGACTGCCATTATATCAATCACTAAAACTTCCTTTGGGGAATAAAACCAAGAATACATATTGGCTACCATCTACTCCTCGAGGTAACGTTTTAACTACACCAAACAATTCCCACGAGTCCGATTATACAAAATTTTGTTCATCAAAATATTAGAAGTTACAGAAGGTACATCAAAGGTATCGTTGCCACTTTCTACAATCCGCACCTCTCCTTAGTTTGACAAAAACACTTCCCCGAATATCAACAATCGAAATTTTGCACTCTTGTAGGTGTAAATGGCAGCCTTTAAATTGTAGTATCCTCTGGTTTATCTGTCGAAATGTTGCATCCAAATGTTAAGAAACTGCCTATGACAATGACCACGAAGCACCTTGTGGAGCAAAATCAATATAATTTATTTTTTGTAACAATATCAGTGACTAAATACGTAAATGGTGAGTTTAATGGTTTGCCCAGAAAATTAAAACTTGAAAAAGGAGCAATTACCCCCACCAATAAACCTATGCGTATTTTGAATGACTGTTGTAGGGATGTAACTACTATTTTCAGTCATAAAAATATAGCACAATAATTCTACTATTGTGTCAAAAATGTATAATGATTGTTCGCTTGTAACTTTTGAACATTCTTTTTTTCTCGTGTAGGTATGCGTTTTTGCGTGCGTGCGTCTATTTTGTGACTTACATTACTTGCCAATGTAGAACTCGGAAGAAACTTAATCGACATCCATATCCTTCTCCTTATTAATATTTTTGCTGGACCATAGCTTTATTGTCCTGTCATGAGAAACAGTCGCGATAGTTTGTCCATCTGCAAAAACCATTAACACGAGTAAATTGCAGAACCTTAAAAACCTTTTTCCCCCCTTTTTACAGCTGTTGAATCCCACCATAAAATAAGTAAGCAGCAAGTGCAACCCCTACCACGACGCTTCGATTACTACCTAACCCACATGTGTGGTAATTTTGACCTAGTTAGTCATGAATAGATCTGTGGGTTGTGTAGGGTCAAGCGGTTCGAATAAAAAAAACTAGCTAAAAAGAAACAGGTTGCACATAGATCGTTTTCGTACACACGAGTCGCACATTATTTATTTATCTAAATAAAACTATAAAATTTTAAGTTTTGAACAAAATGGTGTTTATGTGTTGACCCATGTATGTTTCGAACCATACTAGAAATTAGCCTGTTTAAACCCAAACCTGTTTTGGCATGTCGTTTCAGGATACAATTGACAAAAAATTAAAAAATAAAGCAAATACTAGCAAAAGTTAGTCGAGACTCAAGATTATGGAACGTACCTGCAACTACATCAACAGATGTAACTTTAGATTCATGACCAGAAAGGACCTTGACGGGCTTAAAATCTCTTGCTGACCACACCTGAGATGTAAATCCAACAGTAGACACAATAAAACACTAAGGTATCCATTAATAGTGCCAAAAAAATGATGAGTAGGGAAGTTGTGAAATACCTTAGCAGTCATATCATAAGAAGCAGTTACCAAAAAGTATCCCTCTTGAGGCTCAAACTTAATCTGAGAAATAAGATTTGCATGTGCAGGAATTGTGTACAACGATCTCTTTTTCCTCAAATCCCATATTCTACAAGTATTATCTTCACCTCCTGTTGCTAAATGATACCCATTTGGTGAAAAGCTAATACCCAAAACCTGTAAAGGTATTCATAAAATGATTATCAGCTATCTTAAAAAACCAATAAAATAAGAGATGTCGAATTGGGCCCATTTACTTATAAACGAGTATATTCGGGTGGTATTTTCCAGTCAACCAAGGTTGAAAGCCATCCATTGTTTATGTTATAGAGCATATAACCTCATACATCAATTTATACAATACTAATTTATAGCCCCGTGTTTAACACAAGTTATCAAAGAATTTATTTGATACACGAATTTTGTAAATTTGCCGTCAACAGTTTAGTAGTTGAACACTCATACTTATTTTAAACAAATTGTAAAAGATGTAAAATTAAAAGCATGAAATTCTTATGTTAAGTTAGAACACATCATACGTTACCCATCTTAGATATTTCACACTTTAACCTGTGCCATACTGAAAAAGATATGAATTATTAACCAGAATTATAACCAAAGGGCTTGTGTCCCAATCCAAGGTGTGTGCAAAGTTCCCCAACCAAATGGTTGCGGGTTCAAGTCCTGCTTAGGACATTGTGAGATAGATTTGTGGTTTATATAATGTGAGATAGTTAGTTGCCTAAACAAATTAACCAGAATTATATTTATTATAGTTAAAATAGTTAATGAACTGATTTTGAGTCTCTTCAAACACAAAAATATTATTAAAAAATAAGTTTGGGTTTGGGTTCCTTTAGGACTCTCAACTAGACATGATAAAAATTAGTAAAAAAAATCGAGTTTAAGTTAGCTTAAAATCTCATTAAAACATGATAAATATTACTCCGTAATAACTAGAACTTTTAAAATACGGATAAAGCGATAAACAATGACATCATCATAGCTTAAAATCCGACAGATCATCAATCATCACATGAGAAAAATTTTAAAAACTTTTCTTATATACTATAAAGATAGAGATTTTAGACTGTTAGTGTGACAGTCCATGAGTTCCAATATTAGTGTCCGGGTTACTATTTTTAGTTTCTCCCAAAACATTTGTCCACTTATAAAAAACAATAGGTGCAATATGTGTAATAAATTACATATACAATATTGCCCTAACTAATATTGCTATCACAAAAATCAAAGAAAGAACTTAATTAGTCAAAGGGTAAAAATTTCATTTTGCTAAATACATGCTTTAATAATTACTTCTAAAACCGTGTGTTATGTCAAGTGGACAATTATTTTAGGGGTGAGGGCGTAATGTTGTTTCAACCCGTACTAAAGGGACCCATCCACTGTAAACCCATTTTTACCGATTACCCAACCCACTCATTTTTACCACATCTAGATAAAGATAAAGAAAACATAGGTCTTACCGGCTTCACATGACCTTCCAAAGCAAGAATGCTTCTTCCTGACCTCAGGTCCCACACACGTGCCAATGCATCAAGCCCGCAAGACGCTGCAAGTGAGCCATCAGGGTGGAAATCCAGACCATACACGCTTCGGCTATGACCTTCTTGGTAAAGCAACTCTTCACCAGTCTCAGTATCCCACAATCTCCATGTCTTATCAAAACTAGTCGTACCCAAATACTTCCCTGATGGATGGAAAGCAACACGAGCTAAACGGTCCAAATGACCCTTGTATGTATTAAGCAAAGTTCCTTCTGTGTTCCATAACCTGGCAGTACGGTCAGCAGAAGCAGTTGCTATGTGGTTGTTTGTTGGAGAAAATGTAATATCTGTAGCTCGTTCGGTATGCCCCTTTAATGAAGACACAATCTTTACTTCTGGCATGCTCCATATCTTACCAACTCCAGTTAAAGAACTGACAAAAATTAACAAAATAAGCACAAAGTCATTAACTTGGAAATCCATAGAAAACTAGAGTAGATTGAATTCCACTTCTATCATGACTTGCATTTATAAGCATAAATGAGCATTGGGTAACTCTACTCATGACAGTAAAAGTGTACGCTGACACAAGATTATCAGATATGTAACAAAAAACGAGCATCTTAAAATCATCGACATTTTGATAACAAACGTTGATCAACAGTGTAACATTCATGCCTTTCCACGAGAAAAGGAAAAAAAATAGCACTAAAATATGCCAGCTAAGAGCCACTAGATAATCAACTAAAACTAAAAGCATTAACAGTACACACAATTGAGAGCCACCAGATAATCATACAGCTTACAGCTCTACAGAAGTCCTTGTTACTGGCAAAGATTTTAAGTCAAGTTTTTGAGATTAGGTTCCAAGGTATCATCAATCAATTAAAAGGAATAAACTACATTATGCATACTAACCACATGATAGAGCTTCATATGTAACTATTGACTCAAGAGATATGATCGAATAAGGAAGACAACATTTCACCAAAACAAATGAAAGCTTGAGAGCTTCCCTTGTTTCATTTAACATCCCAACAAAAGTGTCACAGTTCATCCAAGTATCTAACCTCTCAATATAAGCAAGCACCAACCTTTCTAAGTAGGCTTTATGTTTGGTAACTACCCGTATTAAGGAACTATAATTACTAACACACTCTGCTTAATATATCCCAAATTACCACATGCAATGCGTCAAGATGCCTAGCACACTCTCACTAGGTAGGCGGGCCAGTTAAGAGATAAGAAAGTCTAACTTCAATATTGTGAAGCTGGTTAACTTCATCTCACTCAGACCATTGCTATCTCATATTCTAATATAGTTACAAGGTATGGCTAACACACATGCACCAAAAGTTTAATACAGTTACAATTGGCATCCTACTGTCCAATTGGCAACCTTGTCTAAATAGAGATATCTCTCATATGGGATTTGGGTAACTGGGCAGTTAATCTCGGCGATATCTCGTCGAGATCTCGGATCTCGGACCTAGAAAAAATCTCGGTGGTAAATATCGGAACCGAAATTCTCGGCGATATTGGACGAGATTTTGCCGAGATTTTGATATCGGATCTCGGTGAGATAAAGAAAATCTCGTTTTTGGACTTTTTTTTTCTTTTTTCTGGCAGCCCACTTCTTTTTAAAACCTACTTACAACACTTCTTCTTTCGGTGTTTAAGCTTTTATGATTTTAATTTAATTCCGTTTGACACTTTTATGCTATGTTTTATGTTTAACCTTTTATGATTTTAATATATATTTAATATTCTAGATAATATAAAAACCAATATCTCACTGATATCTCACCGCGATAACCGTTATTTCAAATCTCGGTCCTTGA
>BQNB010108143.1:0-21879 GCA_026074375.1 Tanacetum coccineum | reverse complement strand
AAACTCTAATGATTCCCCGGAATTTAACTAATCCAAATATAAGTCATATGACCAACATAGTTGAAAGGTGAAAGCTTTATAATGCTAGCCTTGCATATGGGTATTGCATGTGAAAGTCCAATACGACACAAAACCAATAAATTAAGTCTGATTACTTACCATGCCCATCAAAATATCCCTCATAATCATGTTCTCAAAATATACCTTATAATCATCTGTCTAACCCTAAGTCAAATAGTCAACTACCACAAAAACCCCAAAATTAAATGATCATTATATAAGACAACCATATATCCTATACAGAAATTAACCAAAATTAACAGAAATTGTACCTAATTTACGTGGCGGAGGTACGATTGAAGTCTTAATTTTTATCATCCTAATCAATGGCAGAAGCTACAATGAGCTTCAAAATCATCAAGCCTCATATCCATCATAAGCCGTCTTTCAATGCAACAAGAATGGAATCAATAGAAATTTTGAAGTTTAATCTCATTTTCGATTTTAATTATTTTATCCGGATGAACAATCGGAAAAATGATCAGAATAGTAGATAACTAATTTGGGGCAAAGGAGGAGAGAGTTGGGAGGAAACACACATTAACTGTGTGAAAATAAAAGAAGACAGATGAAAGTATAAAAATAAAAGCTTTATATATTTGGACAAGAAAATAGGATTAACTAATTAAACTAAATAAATCTTAGATCAATCTCTACCATTAGATTAAACCCAAATAGATGGTGAGGCTGTGTCCCTCAGCATGTAGGGAGAAACAAATCCCTAATTAAACTTTTCTCTTTTATAAAATTGATGTGCTTAAAATATCCATGTATGCATTAACATGTTATACATTAATTTTAAAGGCAAATGGTCTAAAAAAGCATCAAAGTTTCTACCTTTTCCTTTTGTAAGCATCCACGTATTAATTTTCCTAAAGAATACAGATCTTTTCCTAATCTTCCTATTGTAGCACTCTAACGGAAGTAATTTGACGTAACACTATATTAATCAACTTTATCCCGTTATCCTTTTTGAATTTCCCGTTTTACACATTGGGGGTCCGTTTTGCAAATAAACAAAGTCCCAAGTATGTAACAATTCACACAATCCTTAATTCATATTACCAAAAACACACGATACTTGGTTGTGATAGTTTTATACACGATAAAATACAATATAAAATATTATTCAAAAGACCAATTAAGAACTTCCCTAAAGTCTCCCTTAAGAAAAGTTCACTCTTAAAAATATATATAATATAATATATAATACGTATATTTAACCGGATAAATATGATCACCCGGGTCGTTTCCCCAACGACTAGTGAAATTGAAACCTCGTTTAAGCTTGGATTATGATTTGAATAAGAAAATAGATGATTTGATGATCTATGACTACTAAATAAAAAGCAACAATTAAAATTGAAAATTAAAGGCAATTTAAACAATTAAACAAATACGGAAAACAAATAAAACGCGACAATTAAGCAAATAGACTAAAATTAAACCCTAAAATTGCAAACTAAGTTTCTAAACCTAAATTAGGATAAAAGAAAATTTTAAGAAAAAGAAAAATATTTTTCTTTTGATTATTTTTTGAATTTTTTTTATCAATTAAAAACTATTTAATTCTAATTAAATCCTAAAAATAAAAAGAAATAGAAAATAATTGAAATTATATTTTTCCTAAGTAAAATAAGTAAAAAGAAAATTTTAGAAAAAAGAATTATTATTTTTGGCTTTTTAGATTTAAAGATATGATTTTTCTAAAATTTAAACTAATTAAAAACTTTAAAAGTAATAAAACTATTAAAAATAAAATCCTAAAATTTTTATAAAAATTATACTAAATAAAGAAAATATGCAGAAATTTTATAAAAATAAAAGCCCTAATTTTTATCTTTTTAATAAACTTTAATTAAACTAATTAAATCTAAACCCTAATTAATAATTAAAATTTAATTAAACTAATTAAAAACTTAACCTAACACTAACTAAGGACTAACGATGCAAAGACCTAAAGACTAACTGATAAATTGACTAACTAACGGAGGGACTAACCTAAAAACTTGAAAATTACAAAACAGCCCCTGAAGCCTAACCCGTTTACACCCCTAGCCCATTTAAGCCCCTTTAATAAGTTGAAGTTTGAAAAGTGCTTTTTAGGGAAAACTCAAAAGAGCAAAGTTGTAGAATAAGCTGGTGGGAGTATTTTTAATAAAAGCACTATGGGCTGAATCCCACAGATAATCTCATAAAAAGCTTATCAATAAGCTGATTACAGAAACAAGTGGTTTTCTCAAGGTTTTACTAATTAAGCTATAAAAAGCTCAAAATAAGCTCAAATGAAAAAGGAAAGATGTTCTAGACAGCTTATGAGTTGCTTAAAGTAGATGAGAAAATAAAATAGAGATTAGAGTACTAGATTATAGCTGAGAATGAAGGGCAAGGTAGCAAACTCAGAAAACAAAGAAATAAGCACAAAAACCAATTAAGCTCAAAAGCTCAATAAGCAATACTGGACTAAGAGCTTCTAAGGACTTATGCAACTACTAATAAACTATCTATTTAAGCTATAAAAACAAATACCTTAAGCTAAAATTAACAATTTAAGAAACTATTTAATTACCTACTGTTTTTGTATTTTTGGCTCTTTTAGCTGTTTTTTAAGCAAAAATTAAGCTAGCAAATAAGATTGGAAATGAAATTTAAGCTAAAATCTATCTTAAGCAATATAAAAACTAAACTATATCTAAAATTAAGCCCCTAATTCTTACAATAGCTAAGCTAATATTGAACTTAAAGGTAATAAGTATATACTGATTTTGATCAGCATATACTAATTGAATTAAGTGACTTTAAAACTTAAATTTAAGCTAAGAAGTAATCTACAAAATGGAAATTAAGCCCTAATCTATATTAAACTATATCTAAACTATATTATACTAGAAATTAAGCTCCCAATTCCTACAAATTCTAGCCTAATTCTAAGCTTAAAATTCAGCTTACATACTCAGCATATGCTGAGTATGCAAATCAGTATGTACTGATTCATTTTGACAAATGAAAAACCAAAAGTGCAGGCAATCCTAGTGACAAAAGCTGCACTTACCACACTCCATTGAGTGTATTAAGATTGAATTTAAGCACACACAAGACCTAGATGACTTAGAACAAGAATAAGCAAACTAACTTTTAAGCTAAAAGTGCCCTGGTGCTGGCAGATTCATAATAAGCCATAACTTCTTTAAAATAACAAACTAACTTTGAAAATCTTTTTAAAACTTGTTATTAAATGAAAACTCAGCTTTTTGAGAAACTTTTACCAATTGATATTGACTTTTGATGGTCAAAGTGGCTTATGCCAAACACCCCTTACAGATATAGTAGCTTTTGATTAAGCTGACAAAATGAAAATCAACTTAATGTGACCTTAACCCCAGATGATAAACAGCTAATATTAATCTTAATAAGCATTACTCAACAACTAAACAAGCAATAAAATTAGTTTTAAGCTATTTTACCTATTTTTTTGGTTTTTTAAGGTTTTATGACAAGTGATATATAAAACTATGATCTAGACTAAGAGAAGCAAAAACAGACAAACTATTATGATTATTAAGCTAGATAAAACACAAATAAGCAATAATAAGCAAATTAAATAAGAAAATAAGCAGATCTAAGTTTAGAAAGCAATAAAACCTATATTTAAAGCAAGAAATTAAAGAAAAACTTACAAGGCCTCTAGCTAAACAAGAGGACCATTTAAGGCAGCTACAAGCTCCCTAGCTCATTAATAAGCTAGGGTATAAGTCCATGGGGATCCTTCGTTTATAGATCCCCCTTCCATAAGCTAATAATCCCAAAATGCAAAGGTAATGTTTTTTTTAGCTAATTTATTCTATAAGTAAAATTAGGTTCAGTTAAGCTCCATCAAGAGCTTAGAGACTCTTGAGAGCTGAGAAGAGCTTATTAAAGCTTATTGAGACAGATTGAGCTTTTGAGTAAAATGGCTTTGAGAGAATTTGAAAGGTAAACACATGATTTATTTAACCAAAGACATTCATTTCATTACATAAAAGAAGATTACATAATTCAAAAGACAAATTACAATAAGCAATATTTAAGCTAACCTAAATTATTAAAAACTAGAAAAAGGAAAAATAAGGTAAAAAGAAGGTGTCTCTTGCGTGTGTGAGCTAAGGCTATTTATAGCCAGTCATGGATCCTTCTAGCCTCTTGAGCTCATTTCCCTTTCATTCAATTTCTGCCTTCTATTTTCTTCAATCATTTGATCTATGTTGTGGGACTTTGGATCACATATGCACACACACGGATTGCCAGCGTGGCAATCCGTGATGTGACATGTTGTGTTTGTTTACTGAGTGAAATAGCACAAAATCCCACCTTCCTTGTGCTTCTTTGCTATGTCCATGTGTCTTGAGCTTGAGAGTAAGCTAATGAATCCTTTGATTAGACTAATTTCTCCCTGCCTTTGTATAAACGAGCTCTTGAATTGTCCATTTTAGCCATCAATTGTAAAAAACCCTTTGATTTTGACAGCTTGGTGAAACGGGAGTGATGATGAATAGTGTAACAAGTTTACCCGCCTTTTTTCCTTTTTAACTGAAAAAGATAAAAGGGTTTGGGGTATTTGCAAAATCAATCCCTCTATTTTATTATTCCCATTTCTAGTATAAAAGCACTTTCGAAATTGGCATGAAAGGTCCTTGTGGTTTATTAATAAGGTAATGGACTAGGAAATGGGCTTATGAATTGGGCCTTGGGTTTATTAAGTATCCGGGTAGGGTTTTTAAGGGGATTTGGGCCCAATGAGAGTTAAGGGACCATTTTTGGACTTTTATGAAACTTGAAGGGCAGAAGTGAAATATTTTTGGTTTTGTCTTTTAGTGGTTGACTTTGGTTGACCATGATTTGACCACTTTGACTGAGGGTTTGACTTTTCCTGGCTTTGCTTCCGGCTTTTGTACACTCTTCCGTTCTTTGGCTTCTTTTGTACTTTTCTGATTCTCTTGTCCGTGCTTGCCCGTTTTTGACTGATTTCTTGTGATTTTTGATATATCCGTACCTGCACACACAAAACACAAATACAAGCACATTTTTGCCATTTTTGGTATGTTTTGGGTTTATTTGGGCCTTTTTAAGCATAAACGGATATGTGTAATTTGCACATATCAAAATTCCCCAAACTAAACGATTGTGTGTCCTCACGCAATATCACATGCCTTATAACCAAATACTTAAGAAATTTCCCCAAACTAATCCTTTAAGATGTAGTAAAGACTTTTGCGGGAAAAATTTCTAAGTCACAAGTTATAAAACACCCGAATTCCCATTTTCAAAACTTTTTTTTTATGGTTTTTCTTGATATATCCCTAACTACAACTTATTTATTTACAAAAGACATAATGTATTGTTTTCATTACCACTTTGGTAACTTTTAGGATCATGGAATAAAAAGCACAATTAAGTGTCTAAAAAGATAAATTCGTCATCCCCGATTTTTCACTCTACCCATGCCAAGCTTAAAACAAGATCATTGTAAATTACAAGTTATTGATGCTAACACTACCCATAAGAGCTAATTGTGTACTTACTTTTCCTCCCTTATTTCCTAATTTGTATCTCAAGATTTTATTTACAAGTCATATACCCGAAGGCTCTTCAAGACTTTTATTTCGATACTTATTAATTCCAAAAATAAAGTATGACGGTTAAAAACGTAATAATTAGTTCCTAGCTCTTTTCAATAGGAAAAACAATGTCATAAAGATTAAGTCTACATCGAGGCTACCAAAATTTGGCTTTATACTTATTATTGCAACATTATTGAACCTTGGTCCTTTAGAAGGCTACAACATCGGCCACGCCTCCGACAAGATGTAGCAAACATATTTCGACCTCGGATTATTACTATGTGCTTTATTTAGAAGATTGCAACATCGGTTGTGAGCCGGCAAGATGCAATAAACTTTTATTAGCCCACAGTTTATTATATATACATGTATTACCGGTGCCTTTTATCTCGAAGCCACATCGATAGCGAGTCGACAAGTGGTTATTCTACTTATTATGACACCGGCCCCCACTTTATATGAAAACTCCAACATCGGCCACGCCTCCGACAAGATGAAGTAATCTGGCAGAGATACTTATTCATTTATTATTTTTGTATTTTTAGCCAAATCAAGTATTCCTGATGTATACTTTCTCTAAATCACAAAGAAAACCAAAGAAAACTTCTAAGACTAATTATTAACCAAAAAAACCGTAAAAAACTTTATTTATTAACAATTATAATTAAAGGTGAAACAATCTAATGGGAGAAAAAGCCACAATATAACACTTATAAGCTTGAAAGAAATCCAACTATTCTATGTAAAAATTAAAGAGAACACGTATAATTAAATTCATTTAAGAACTTCGGGGAAGAAAACCACAAGTTATTCTTATAAAAGCCTTTAAGTTTTCATTTAAACGTTTGTTTAGCATCCTAACTCGTTATCAACACTATCATTCTTATTTTCTTTGCAATTTAAAATCTTAATAAGAAATTCGCAATTACTTATCCTATATAAAAATCCAACTTCGGCATATTTAAAATCTACTTGAGATTATCATAAGTTTTCACTTTACTAATGATTTCAAGTCTAGCAGGTTTTAAAGTCTACATGTGATAGCACAAAACTATCATCATTAATTGTTAAGGGAGAAAGCTAGAACTCTACACGTTCGATCGGGTCAAAAATTACTTCTTATTCTTACCAACGGAAAACCTACATTCGTGTCTTAACACTTATTTTTTTTCATTTTTTCCTACAAATAAGATCTTAAAAATTTAAAATTTTTGCTATTTTTGTGGGAAAACGGGTACGTGAGAACAAAACAATAAGCAGGTAACATCAAATCGATAGATTCCCTCCCCAAACTAAAACAAAACATTGTCCTCAATGTTTAAAGTCGGGTCTCTACGAAAATCTAAGCCGTTTATGAATTATGCAAAGATAGAGTGGAATCGATAAGATTGAAAGGATATCGGATCTCCCCAACTATTTCACACAAGGATGAGAAGCTCGAGTAGTAAGGGACAAATCAACGGACACGAGAGGCTTCAAAGAAATTTGTTGGTTCGATCTAAAAAATTCACACACAAACAAGCAACAAACACGAGACATCGGAATGAGAATGCCTACAAAACATCATAACACATTATTGAAGGAAAATAGAAAGAGAAAATGGATAAGCACTGGGAGTAACTCCCACGAAGCGGCTTGTTTTTGGTCACCGAGTCGCAAGCTCGACTCGATCCCTGAATTTAGTTGTCCTTAGGGAAAGTCTGGAGGTCCGGGATAACCAATGGTGGTGTATCCCCTCCATAGTAATGCTTCAAACGGTGGCAGTTGACTTTGAAATTAGAACCATCGGCATGAGACAACTTGGCAGTGCCATAAGGATAAACTTCGGTGATTGTGAAAGGTCCGGACCATCGGGATTTGAGCTTTCCGGAGAAAATCTTTAATCGGGAGTTGAAAAGCAAGACTTGATCACCAACATTGAAGATTCGGTTCTTTATCTTGGAATCGTGTAGTTTCTTTATCTTCTCCTTATAGATTAGTGAATTCTCGTATGTTTGATCACGAAGCTCGCTTAATTCATTGAGTTGAAGCTTTCGATGATTGCCCACGGTCTTTAAATCGAAGTTGGCATGCTTAAGAGCCCAATATGCTTTGTGTTCTAATTCAACTGGTAAGTGGCATGCTTTTCCATAGACTAACTTGTACGAAGTGCATCCAATTGGAGTCTTGTAAGCGGTCCTAAAAGCCCATAATGCATCATCTAGTTTGTCGGACCATGAGACACAGTTTTCTCTGACCGTCCTCTCTAAAATTCTTTTGAGACCTCGATTCGTGACTTCAACTTGACCACTCGTTTGAGGGTGGTAAGGAGTCGAAAGACGATGGGTGACACCATATTTTTACATGACTCTTGCAAACTTATCGTTACAAAAATGGGTCCCACGATCACTTATGATTGCTCTAGGAGCACCGAATTGGGAGAAAAGGGATTTTAAAAACTTGACAACTACTCTAGCATCGTTGGTGGGGAACGCTTTCGCTTCAACCAATTTGGAAAGATAATCGACAGCTACTAGAATATATTTGTTTCCTCTAGACGATGGAAAAGGTCCCATAAAATCGATACCCCATACATCGAAAATTTCACAAACTTGGATTGCATTTTGAGGCATCTCATCATGTTGAGAGATTTTGCCTTGTCTTTGACATGCATCACAAGATTTGATCAATTCGTAGGCATCCTTATAAATTGAAGGCCAAAAGAATCCGACGTCAAATACTTTATGAGTTGTGATGTTGGCACTGTGATGGCCCCCGGTGGGTCCTTCATGGCAAGCCTTGAGAATTTCAAGAGCTTCTTGGCCAAATACACATGTACGAAAGAGGTAGGGATCATCCCAAAAATAATGTTTCACGTCTTTGAAAAACTTTTTCTTTTGTTGACTCGTCATTCCTTTGACTAGAAAATTCCCCGCGTGGTAGTTTGCTATATCGGCAAACCACGAGGTATTTTGATCATCATGAGAAGTCACCATATTCAATGTTTCAAGAGGAAAAGTTTCATTAATTTCTTTAGGATCAAAAACATTTTCGTAAGGGTTTTCAAGACGAGATAGGTGATCGGCTGCATAATTTTTAGCTCCCTTGGTATCGATAACTTTAAAATCAAATTCCTGAAGAAGTAAGACCCATCGTAGCAATCGTGCTTTGGCGTCTTTCTTGTTGAAGAGGTATTTCAAAGCGGAGTGGTCCGTTTAAACAACACTTTTGTTCATGATTAGATATGATCGAAACTTCTCAAAAGCGTAAACTACCGCAAGTATCTCTTTTTCCGTTGTTATGTAGTTTGATTCTGCTTCTGTCATGGTCTTGCTAGCGTAATGAATTGGTCGGAAATGTTTCTCAATTCTTTGTCCTAAGACCGCACCTTTTGCATAATCACTTGCATCGCACATGATTTCAAAAGGTTGGTCCCAATTCGGAGCAACGAGAATTGGAGCTTCGGTTAACTTCTTTTTCAATGTTTGAAAGAATTGGCAATCTTGAGAAAATGAAAGAGTGTTTTCTCTAAGAGATGGGTCAAGGTGTTGAGAGCTTTTGGAAGTCTTTGATAATCTTCGATTGAATCAGGCTATGCCCGAGAAAAACTTCTAAATTCCTTTAACGGTCGTTGGGTGAGGATGCTTTGAAATTAACATCAACTTTGGCTCACTTATCAACTTCAAATTCCTTTTTTAGTGATATGATGTCCTAAACAACAATGCCTTCTTTAACCATGAAAGGCTCTTTTCCCAATTTAGTGATATTTGGTGTCTTCACCTCACCTTGTATAGATTTTGTCTAAATTAGCAAGAAACGAGGAAAAAAGAATCTTTATACATTTTTTTTTAAATTAAACTAGATAATTC
Source organism: Tanacetum coccineum (assembly GCA_026074375.1). Lineage (NCBI taxonomy): Eukaryota > Viridiplantae > Streptophyta > Magnoliopsida > Asterales > Asteraceae > Tanacetum > Tanacetum coccineum. The sequence continues at coordinate 12,374 of BQNB010108143.1, read as the reverse complement.
CAAAAACTGAAAATTCGTCCATTAAAAACCTCCATCGTTTTTTCTTTCATGTCGTGAAAAATGGCATCATTACTACGGTTGAAAAAGTTCCGGGTGCATTGCACAAACCGAATGGCATACGACGGTACGCGAAAGTTCCGTATGGGCACGTGAAATTAGTTTTTTCTTGATCTTTAGGGTCAATTGGGATTTGAAAATAACCTGAAAATCCATCTAAGAAACAATAAAATTCATTGCCGGCTTGCCGGCTAATCGCTCTAACATTTGGTCCATGAATGGTAACGGAAAATGGTCTTTACAAGTTGTTTCGTTCAACTTTCGATAGTCGATACAAACTCTCCATCCCGTAACTAATCTTGTAGGCACCAGCTCATTTTCTTCGTTTGTGACAATGGTCATACCACCTTTTTTAGGAACACAATGGACCGGACTAACCCATGGACTATCCGAAATTAGATAAATCAATCCCGCGTCAAGAAGTTTTTCGACTTCTTTTTTGATGACGTCATGGATTTTAGGGTTAACCCTCCTTTGATGTTGGACTGAAGGTTCGTAATCATCTTCTAAAAGGATTTTGTGAGAGCAAAACTCTGGATCTATGCCTCGGATATCAGAAAGTTTCCAAGCGATTGCTTGTTTTCGGTTTTTCAAAACATTAATGAGTGAGGTCTTTTCTTCTTGGCTCAAATCTTTTGAAATTGTGACTGGAAGCTTGTTATTTTCCTCTAAAAACACATACTCGAGATGCGGAGGTAACTCTTTAAGTTCGACTTCTGGAGTTTCATCTTTTGGTTCATAAGAAATAGCATATTCGACTGAAGACTTTTTTGGTTCGACAACTTTAAGATCTTTTTAAATTCCGGGTGAGTAATCTCCTTGGTTTGGGTGAGGTAATGGATCATTGTTGAGAAGTGCCTCGAGAATGAGGATGTCACCCTCGGGATCATAATACGTAGCATTGAAAACTGGTGAAACTGGTTCATCATCAATTGCTATAAAAGCATCGGCTTCTTCAAAGAGTAAAAAACTGCTTTCATCAAAAGGAGTAAGTGTTGGAGATGAAGTAGAAACAATCGGATCGAAGTGCGGAGAAGGATTGTTGTAAGCAACGGAATCGGAAAATCCAAGTACTTCTTGTGAGTTACTGCTATCACAATTGACATCGATTAAGTTCAATACCTTCTCAATGATTCGAGATCTTTTGTATGAAATGGAAGGTGTAATCACCACATTTAAGGGTAAACGATTGATCCATCATTCAAGAGGTAATCTCCCTTCGTAAACACCGATTAATGCATGGAGCCCGTCCTAAAAAGGTCGCCCGAGTATTAACGGTCTCGAGGGATCGGCTATAAAATCGAAGGAACAACGAAGGTCGGCGGGAAAGTAAAACTTTCCTACTTGAAAAAAACAGTTTCATGGCTACACCGGTGGTTTGGAAATAATACGGTCGGCTAATTCAAAAACCTTTTTGTTTTAGTTAGGCCTGAGGAGTTGAAGCTATTTCCAAATGGATTAAGGCCATGAGATTGATACCTAAATCGGCAAGGGCTAAGTAACTATCGAACTCTGAAAAATCACATGGAATGAGAAATCGACCGGGGTCACCTAGCTTTTCTGGAAGCTTTTTTAGGACAACCGCACTACAATTTTCATTCAACGGTGTTTTGGTTAACTCAATTAACTTGTCTTTGTTATTAAGCATCTTTTTGAACATCGGAGCAAACTTTGGCATATGAATGAGAGCATCCGCGAAACTTAGCTCAAAATGAAGATTACAGAAAATTTCCATAAACTTTGAAGCTAGGATATCATCCTTTTCACGAATCTTTTGTTTGTTAAGTCTCGATGGGTAAGGCAAATTTGGTTTGGCTTTGTTGGCAACGAAAGAAGGTTCTTTGATTGGTTCTTTGTCTTTGGTTTGTTCTTGGACCAATGGAGGAGGTTGGATGTCTTCGGTGCTCGGTAGCTCCGTATCCTTTGTCACCTCACTTTCCTTTTCCACCACCGGCGGTGGAATCGGAGGTCCATCGTATGAGGCACCACTACGAGTTGTAATTGCCTTGGCTTCGTTTCTTGGGTTTGGAATGGTATTGCTAGGTAAAGTACTTGAACTTGAAGGTTGGTTGCTATGATAACTTTGCATGAAACTGAGCATCATTTTCTGAAAATCATCTTGTTTCTTTTGAGAATCACTGTAAACTCTTTGAAAATCATTTTGGTTTCTTTGAAAATTATCCAACTTCATTTGCAAGTTATTCATATTCGCATCATTTGCTTTAGCATAACTTTCAAAATCCGTTTTAGACACTCCTTGAGTTTGTGAAACGGGAGGTAAAGCTTGATTAATCAAGGGTTGATTTGTTGGAGGTTGGTATGGTGGTGCTTGATAAACTTGATTTTGGTTGTTTTGACGGTTTTGATTAAAGTTTCCTCCACGGTTTTGGTTGAAATTAGAATTGGTTCCTTGGTATCGGTTTTGGTTGGTTTGGACATTCGGTTGATTGAAACCCGGTGGTTTCATTTGACTTGCCAAATTGGAAGGTTGGTTTCTTTGGAGAAAATTACCAACGGCTGCAGTTTGTTGAAATTGTTGGAGGTTGTCATGAAAAACGGGAAAATCGTTTCCACCTCGAGTTAACGGACAATGGTTAAAATGGTGATTTGATCCACAAGTAATACATACTTCCTCAACTGCTTTGACGGGTGCAGGAGTGTTTGAACAACTAAAGCTGTCATTTCATTCAACATTTTGTTCATCTTGATGGTATTTATCCTCGAGAGAAGCGGCTATTTGTTCGTTATCGGAAATAATTATTAGAAGGTGAAGGAATAGAATGAGGGGGGGGGGGATAATGAATTCCGTAATCAACTCTTGATCATTAGCACGATTCTAGAGTAATAACTTTTGACTTGCTTTCTGATAATCTTAAAAACCTTCTTGAGGCATGTCCTGTCCAAGAAATTTCACCTGCTGCAGAATCTAAGGCATCTTGATCGTTTGATTTAAAGATCTTGTAAAAGTATCGATGTTGGTGTAGTTCCCGAGAAGCCATGGGTGAGGACATTGACGAAGGAGTCTGTGATGTGTGTGTGTGTGTCCATGTTCATTGAAGGTTTCGTTTGGTTCTTGAAAAAATTGGTGATTTTTTTCGGAGGGTAGTTGTTTTTTATGGTAGGAAGAATTGGTTTATGTAATTTAGAACACAAGGTCGTCCCAAGTGAGAATTGCATCTTGGAGGTACACACGCGGCCGTCTAACCAATCTGTGGCTTCACCGTCTAGAGAAAAAGGGAAAATCAAAAGCTTAACCGAAGTTCGGAACTTTTGGATTCTAAACGTTGTGTGACCTATTAAAAAAATCAAAGGTTGATTGTGAGGGTCTTGTCTAACCGTAACTTTATTACTTTGCACAAGATTGATTAAGTTGTTTTGAGCTCAAAATTGTTAGCATTGATGGTGGGAACAACTATGCATCTTCATAACCCCGCGATAGTGCTTGAAACATTTGGGGCCATCGATTCTTATTGTCGGCATTGTGTGAACAATGTTTTGTTCAACAATTGGTTCAATCAGAAGATTTTGTTGTTGTCGACGTCTTCGAGATTGCGAACGAGTGCGCATAAAAAGAAAAACTAAAAATCAAAAAGCAAAACTTTACACTAATTTTAATTTTAATTTTTTTTCTTATGAATTTTAACGGTTACACGAAAGAGACTTAAACCAAATAATCAACTACTTCACGGTAGCTCTTGAAAATTGCTTTTCAAGGTGAGCCGTACTTCGTAGTGACACAAAATGGCAAGTGTTAAATCTTTGATTACGAATTGGAACAATTGCAAGTTCACCGGAAAATTGAAATGAATAATATCCTCATAGAAAGATATTATTGTTGGTGTTACGGATTCAACATTTGTTTATTTTATTTCTTTTTAAAGGAAATTTGTTGCGCCGCTCGCTCGCGCGCCGTTGATTTTTCTATTTTTTTATCTTTTACTTATACTAAAAAGAAAAAGGAAAATATTTTTTACTTTTTGAATTTTAAAACAAGAATGAAACTTTCTAAGTCGAAATGATCTTCAAACCAAATCAACAAACACAAAACGTAGGAATCGTAAACACTAGTCCCCGACAACGGCGCCAAAAACTGATTCGTCAGTTTTATACACGTAAATATATATAGAAATATAACCTTAAGAGTAATTAAGAAAATTACCAAGTTACCCTTGATAAAATTCACTCTAAAATCGTTATAATATAATATAAAATAAGTATATTTAACCGGGTAAGTATGATTCACTCGGGTCGTTTCCCCACGACTAGTGTGTGTTTGAAAACACGTTATAGGTTTCGGATCTGATTTGAATGAACAAGACTATTTTGGATAAGCTAATTACTACGAAATTAAGAAGCAACAAATAATGACAATTGAAGCAAGTTAAACTAATTTTAATCCTATAAAATGTAACTAAAATTTCACTAAATAGAAAGAGTGCGAAAATTATTAAAAATAAAAGCTAATTTTTTTCTTTTTATAAAGGGGTTTAATTAAACTAATTAAAATTAAACCTAATTACTATTTCAACTAATAGTTATTAACAAACTTAACTAATGGACTAATGGTGCCAAAGATCTAAGAGGACTAAGGAGAAACTAACAACTAACGGGAGGGACAAACTTAATAAACAACTAAATTCCAAAAGTTACACATATACCCGGAGTATCTACCGACGATCCAAATTAAGTCCAATAAGCATTCGAAATTTAAGAGCTTAAATGAAAAACTCAAAGAAGCAAAGTTGTAAAGGAAGCTAGGGAGAACAACTTTAACAAAAGCACTATGGTCTGAAACTCGAAGATAAGCTTTAAAAAGAGTTTATTAATAAGCTGTTACAGAAACTAGGGGTTTGGGCTATGTTTTACTTAAACAGCCATAAAATACTCAAATAAAGCTTACATCTAAAAAGGAAAAGTGATTTAGAAAGCTTATGATGTGCTTAATCTAAAAATGCAAAGAAATTTAAGCTAGAAGTACTTTTAAACAACTAAAATTTAGCATGAACTAAGCAAACTCAGAAAATAAGCAAGAGAGCACAAATTCCAAATGAGCTTAAAGGCTTAAAAAGCTAAACTAGACTCTAGAACTTTAAGGGTTTATAAAACTACTTATAATCTATCTAATTAAGCTAGAAAATCTAGACCCATAAGCTAAATTAACAAATTTAAATCCTTAAGTTTCTAAGTACTGTTTTTGGAATTTTTAGGTTTTTTATGACTTTTGACAGCTAAATAAGCTCAAGACAATAAGCTAGAAAACAAAATTAAAGACTTAAACTATATTAAGCTATATTAAAACTCAAGTCCTACAAAGTTTGATAAGCTAAATCCTAAAATTACTGTTCTAAATTAAACTAAGAACACAGCAGTACTAACTGAGGTTAGTACTGCTAGTGTAAAATTTCAGCAGTACTTTCCTTTGAAAGTACTGCTGATGCAATTTGACTTTTAAGATGAGAATTAAACTATGAAATAAGCTAGATAATGAAAGCTAAAGCTAAATTCAAGATAAGCTATAACTAAACTTAATCCTACTTGAATTCCTAGCTAAAAATCTAAGCTAACTTGTACTAACTTTATGGTTAGTACTGAATCCTCTCTCACTTGGGTTAGTGTAAAGGTTCAGCAGTACTAACTGAGGTTAGTACTGCTAGTGTAAATCAAGAGTGCACTAAACCAAACACCCCTTAAAAACTTATGACAGAATTTGAGAAAAGCTTTTAAGAGAAATCTAATGAACAAATACTAAATACCAGATAAAAACTAGCTTAATACAATTAGCACTCATTGATTAACAAACTGAATAAGTAAAATTCTAAGATTTAACTAATTAAGCTAATATTTTTGGATTTATGGTTTTTATGACAGAAATTAGTAACTAATGATCTATAACTATTTAAGCAAAAACAGACTAGAACATATAACTAATAAGCACTAGAAAAGATATTTAAACACTAATAAGCAAGTGAATAAGCAAATAAGCAGATTTAAACATAGCAAGCAATTAATTCATTATTTAAAACTAAAATTTCAATGAAATGAAAGAGAACTTACAAACTCCTCTAGCTAAACAAGAGGACCAATAAAGGCAGCTACAAGCTCCCTAGCTTATTAATAAGCTAGGGTATAAGTCCTTGGGATCTCTTCCAAGTTAAGATCCCTTCCAAAAGCTTCAAATTTAAGTTAGATCCTAATAGTTTACTTGATTTAAGGTTTAGAGAGATTAATTCTGAACTTCAAATAGCTCTATTCAGCTTATAGACTGAAAGAGCTTATGAGTAGCTTATGACTATTTAGCTAAACAGTTTAAAGTAAAAAGAACTTATAAAGTAAATAAGAGAGCTTAAGAGAGATTAAAATAAACTTCTGAATTCATTGATAGAAAACTTGATTACAATATTTAAAAAGAAATTACAAAGTTTAAAGTAAAATTAAGCTAAAAATTAATCCTAAAAGCTACGTCTCAATCTAGATATCGTGTGTGTGAGATGTGATGCTCTATTTATAGCCTGCCTTGGATCCTTCTAGCCCTCTTGCCCCGCTTTTCAAACTTTCAATCCTGGCCAATCATTTCTTCAATCATTTGAGCTTCATTTGTGGCCGTTTGATCAAGCTGTGGACACCTGAGGATTGCCAGCATGGCATTCTTTGTATGAGGACATTTGTGCTCTTCTTTGTGAGTATTTTAGTACAAAAACCCACATTCCATTGTGCTTCCTCAAAATCCACGTGAGCTTCTTTGATGGGATTGGCCAATGGGAGGGTTTGGTGATGTAATTCTATTGCCATGTCAGGTCCTTGTCAACCGATTGTCCTTGTACCCGCTAATTTTAGAAAAAAACCCCTTTGTTTTATAGCAAGCTCATTTGGGATGATGATGAACAGTGAATGGGATTTACCCGCCTTTTTTATAACTGAAATGGGTAAAACTCGTTTAAACTTTGGCTTTGTAACACAAATGGTCCTTGTCTTTTGGTTCTCTCTTATTTCTAGTTATAGAACAGTTTGGGAATTAGCAATTTTGGCCCTTGTGTTTTATAATAAGAGGAAATGGGCTTTGTTGACATGATTGACCAATGTTTGACTGGGATTGAATTGAGGCTTGACTTTTCGCTTCGGCTTTGGATCTTTTGGCTTCTTTTTGTATATTCGCTCTCTCGTTTCCTTGTTTGCTCGCTTTTGATGTTTTCTTGTGATTTTTTACTTAACCATACCTGCACACAACAAACATAAATACAGCATATGTTTGACTATTTTTGGTCAGTTTTTGGTTTAAATTGGGTTATTTTATTATTAAATGGATATGTGTATTCACATTTATCACATTGGTATAAGTTCTTATTTCTGGCTTATTTGCTAATGATTAAAGTTTTATTTTGGTTGTTATAAGCTGTGCACTATCTGGTTTTAAAGTTTTACTCACTAGATTTCATTTTCAAAAGCTTAAATGGATTTTAAAACTTTTAAAGGGGTGTTTGGGACAACAACACTAACCACAAGTTAGTGTTGTTTGTGACCACTTGGTCTCTTATAGATGATTTAAATCTCTTATTTAAACTGTTTTGAATAGGATTTATAAGTTAGATTAGCTTTAAATCAGTTGTCATTAGTTGTTTATAATAGCTCAAAATCTGTTGGTCCCTCTTTTGCTTTAAAGCCGTTTAATCAGTTCCAATGTTTAAAAATGGTCTTGTTAGTTTTTAATGTGGTGTCAAATAAGAATTAGATTAAGTGTCTTAAGCCTGCATTTGTTTAAATTGGTTTTGGTTCATAGATATGCACACTGCATCAGATAGGGAAAACAGGAAAAAGCCAATTTCAAGCTTAAAAATCAATAGGTAAAAGTAGTTTTTAGCTTACCAAACTTTGAGCACAAGTAGATTATAGGCCATTCTAGATAGCATAGGGCTTATGTTAGCTTAATTAGCTTATTTTCTTATCTGTTTTTAAGCTTTTATTTAGTCCTTTGTCTTTTCAATAAATTCTAAAAGTACTAAGTGTTCTTAGTATAAGCTGTTTTCAACAAGCTTTTTCAATAAGCAATTGAATTTCAAAATAGTTTCTGAAAGATGTTTTAGAGAGCTTTTTAGTTGTAGTTTAATCTAGTGTAGCTTAATAGTGCATAAGGATCCAAGAGCTTATTGAAAATTAAGCTCAAAGGTCCTTGCAGGGCTGTTTGGTTTAAAAGTTTTTATTGAGTGCTTATTAAGTTTTACAGCTTATGGCTTATTTCTTTTACTTGTTTCTAGCTTATACCTGCTTATTAGATTAGTTATAGATAGTCTTAGCTTATTTTGTTCTTAGTTTAGCTTTTTCTAGCTTATTAGATTATTTTGTTTTAAGCAAAAAGCCAAAAACACTCTAAGTGTGTTCTGTCAAGTTAATAAGCTGTTTTCTAGCTTATTTTAGATTTTCAAAAATATTTCTTTTACAAAAGTTTTTAGTTTTCATCTGTTTTACAACTTTGTTTTTAAAAGTTTTCAAAAAATAAAAAAAAGGGAAGATGGAAATCGGGGGTGAGCAAGGCTCGAACCCCCGACCTCAACATCCTCAACCCTTATAAACGCCTCACACCACACACCTCTAACCAACGTGCCCTGGGGTCTTTTTCATTCTAAGTTTACCCAATTTATTATTTGTATACGTTTAGTCCCTTTTAGCTTAATAAGCTGTTTAAGCTTATTTCATAGCTTATTTGATAAGCTGTGTAACCAAGCTTATTTTTTTTAGGTTCTTATTAGTTCAGTAGTCTGTATTTTTTCAGATTTTTATAATTGTTTAGTATTTTAAAAAATATTTTTAGTGTTACACACGTTGAAAAAAATCATAAAAATAGAAAATAATCGAGAAAAAATAATAATTCTTTTGAGAAATTTTTTTTTAACATATAGTTTGTAAGAAATTGTAGGTTTGCTTCCGTAGGGGTGTAATTGAATGATTTTCAATTTTTAAAGAACGGGAATCGTTTCCGTTCTCGTTTTTCGTGTTTTTAAGCTAATTTCAACTCCGTTTTTGTTCTAGTTTTTTTTAAACTTACTTTTTAGTCAATTAGAGTCTATTAAAAGAGAAAAATTTATATTAGGTTTAATTTTGGAAATTTATGGTTTTTAATCACCGTTTAGAGTTCCCGTTTTGCGTTTTTAATTAAAGTTTAATTTATCGTTATTAAAGTTAGGTTTAATTGTCCTTTAATTTGTTCAATTTTAGGATTTTAGGAAACAAATCATCTTTGAACCAATTCAAATCATTGTCCAAACAACAAACGTGGTCTCAATTTCATAAATCGTTGGGGAAATACGACTCGAGAATCATACTTCCTGGTTAATATACGTATTATTATATATAATTGTGTGAATTTTCCTTACTACCTTTGTCCTCAAGGGTAGTTTGGTAATTTTCTATACTTATATATTATTTTACTGCAATCAGATAGCTTCTAATTTTATGTCTAAGTATGGTTAATAAGTCTAAAATTTTTAGTGCGCGTGCAGGTCCGAATTGGGACTGTTTTGAAGTTTGATTTTCTTAGGAGTACTTGTGCATGTAAATGGATTTTGGAAAGCAAATGGTAGTTAGAGAACACATAAAGGAACATAGATGATTTTTGGTATAATTTATAAAGGTCGTCAAGTAAGGTTTTTAAGTTAGTCAAGACACACTAAAATTCTGCATTTTTAAATAAATTGTAGTTAACTAATGTAACGTGTTAATGAGGAGGTTAAGGTTAGGCATGGTGTCGGGGTGACCCATGATGGTTAATCAAACCCTTAGACATCTGTTATATGAGTGTTACATGGACTTGAGCTTTTAGCTTGGTCGCGTGTAACACGTTTGTGTTTTTATTATGTAGCTTGTGTTGATATTGTTTGGAAGCTGCTTGTGCATCAGGTGAGTTTCATAGTCCCTCTTTTCACATCGCTTTTAAATTGGGATGGAAATGATGCAAATGGATTTGAAATGTTCTAATTATTTAAGCTATTAAAGTATCAAAAGTTCATGAGAAATGATCAAATATACATAAATAACGCCAAAGAAACATGTATAATTTGGGTGTTATCAACATCATCCTAAGACCTAGACACGATTAATCTTGTCACAATTAACGCATCCGCATAAAGCATCCTTTAGTTTAATTATAATCCATCTTAGAGAATTAAAGCATTGGTGATCCAGTTAAAACCCTAGCCCAACGGGACTTTACCCACTTATTGTTTGACGGTGTTTTATATACTAGTAGTCTACTATTCCAATCTTTATCAGTTAATTAAGAGCATGATTGCTGAAACATAAACGGGTCATCTACCGGTCCAACTAAGCTCATAATTTAAAGACAAAGACATAACGTTATTTGTGATCCTATTGGTCCAGTAATATGAAACACGATATGGAGAGCTATCCTGGTATGTAGATTACTTGATCCGTATCACTAGATCCATTTGAATGATAGATCTCATACTAAAACACATAAACAAGTATAAGGTGATAAACATAATTAAACAATCAATGATAAATTAAGAAATTAAATTTAAAACAAACCAAACATTAAACTTTCATTAAGATGGCTAATACCCGAGGGTATTAGCCCACAACCATTGTAATTATACAAGCGTAATCAAACAATTAAAATCGAACGATTAAGAGAGTAAAAATTACACGATGTCTTCTATGGAGTCGTAATCAATGCTTGATCTTGATGGCTGATCTTCTCTTCTAAAATTCGTCTTTAATGAGTATGGTATAAGGAATATGATATTGCACACTGAAGACTCGTTTTTGAGTCTTCTATTTATAGTGTCTGAAAAAGACCCGATACACCGTATCTGGCAAGGTCAATACGGCGTATTGGGTTGGATTCCTTGGAGTGCGCACTACGTTAAAATCAATTAGTGATATCATTCCCAATTTACTTGATTTACTGTATCCTCGAATAGTTATCTTCATGGATACGGCGTATATAGACAGCATGGATACGTCATATTGGAAATTGGTCAAACGTGTTTTCTTGTGAAGTCTTGGCGCAGATATGCCGTATCTCTTTAGTTGGATATGGCGTATTGGTGAAATTTTAGCAATCTTCAAATATCTTTGTTTTGGCTCCAAATTATGCGCCTTTTAGCTTGTCTTCACAAAACACTTCTGAATTACTGCATTTGTCAACTTTAAAGCAATTAAGTACCAAATAATGCAATAATTAAATAAAAGTGGGCAAAACAGATGGGATAAGTGATACAATAAAGTGACATTATTTGATGTCATTAAATATCCTCCCACTTGAATCCTACTTGTTCTCAAGTAGACTTTAGAAAAAGTTTTAGTTTATGAAAATATGTCCCAACCGAAGTTGAGGTTTTTCTGTTTAAGCATCATTTTGTCCTAATCACCTGTATATTATCGAGCTCCTCACGAAATATGAAAATGAAAACACTCAGATCACTCAACTAATCTAGGGTGCAACATTTAACTAGTATGCTCAATTGCTCGGTCGTGATTAGCTTCGTATCATAGGCTTGGCAAGGATACACATCTCCACCGCTAAAGCTGAGGAAGAACAAGTTCAAAAGATAAATTGGGTTAAGAAGGCTTAGGGTTGATCATTCAACAGTCTTTTGCCATAAGTACCACACCAACAAGGCAGTTGTATCGTACATACACGGCCATAACGACGAAATAGACATATACAATCCGAACACATCCCCGTTCGTGTCTAACCAGCGGTTAGGATGAAGAACGATATAGGGTAGGGAGCTTCTAACTTTCACCGAAAGTCGTCATCCAACAAGGCAGCTGAGACATGCATACATGGCCGTAACAACGGAATAGACATGCATGCTCGAACAAGTCCTTATTCAAGTAGACGTTAAGGTTAGTTGCTAGGAAAGGAAAGTAAAATGGGTGTTAAACAAAATTCACAAAACAAATAGATTAAGCTAACAAATAAGGTACGGTTGCTAGTAACTTTCTCCCGACCGTTCCATGACAAAGACTCAAACATATAGACAGACGCCTCGATCACATAAATGACAAAGACAACCTAAGTTGGCGTTCCCATAACGGTCAACTTCCTTTACATCCCGCTCTTTACATACTTTTACATAAGTGGTGATATCGGCCACTTTTTACATGACTTTACATCGTTGATTTTTGTAATGTATCAACGAATAATTGATCCTTCCAAGTGATTCATTCGGTATAAACTTCTTTTGAACCGACTATTTTTCTTCCTTCTCTCTTTTTTTTACATCATAAACCTCGGTTTAATTCCACCATCTTCACTATCATAATTCATCCGGATAATCTTTTTCTTGTAACGTTTCTTC
>BQNB010108142.1:0-23015 GCA_026074375.1 Tanacetum coccineum | reverse complement strand
ACTTACTTTCGTGAGATGAGTTTTTTTCCTAAGGTGGGGATTATCATTCGAGTATGGATGTGCTTCATTTGAAGCATGGTATGGAGAGAGTGAGTTGAATGGATCAAATTTGGTACAAGAAACAACCAACAAGATAGTGGTAATACAGGAAAGGCTTGAGGCAGCCAAATTGTCAAAAGAGTTAGCTTGATAGTAGTGGGAAACTTTTGAATTAATGCTGGTAGGTTATGGGTGGTTGAAGGTCTCACCTTAGAGAGGTGTAGTATGTTTGGAAAGAAAGACAAGTTAGAACAGAGTTATGTAGGACCATTTGAGATCCTTGGATGGATTGGGCTTATAGTTCGGTTGAGAATTTCTGTCTTATGAGCTGAGTATCAGAAATTGGATTGGGAGGTGCTGAAAGTTTGAGTTAACCTGAATTTGCGTGGATTCTTTAGATACGTTGAGCTTGTAACATCTTATATCTTAATTTCAAGACAGTTCTTGTTTGATGAGTTGCGGGGTTAAGATATAAAACACGTTGTTACAACAACTTAAGGGTTTTGATGAGTTTTCTCAATGACGAGTGAGGTTTATGTAGTGGGGTGCTTCTTTTCGTTTGGGGTTGTCGTGTTGCTAATTGCACCCTTGTGAGGGGTAAGCAAAGTCATTAGCAGACCGAGAGGTTATGAGTAAAAGCATAGTATGATAGCACTAGTGAATGTTCGTTGGGATTCGAAGCGTGGTCTTGAGCTTACTTGGGAATACAAGGATCAAATGAGGTCTAAGTGTCCTCAGTTGTTTGTCGATAGTGCTAATGCTTTGAGTAGTTAAATCTTGGGATGAGATTTTCTCAAGGTGGGGATACTGTGACAACCATGACTTGAGCAGGTTAGTCAAACTATTAGTGTTGACTTATGTATCTGTTGCAATGTATGGGTTATGTGTTATATGTGTTTATACATGTTTATATGTGTTTGTGTGGGATATGTAAGATTGGAAAAATCAATCTATTGAGCGTGATCGTCTTATTGAGATTGGATTTCTGTTGGATTTTGTGAAATTTATTTCGTTCACCTTTGGTAACAAGGAAATGATTTCGGTGATTGAAGCGGCTTCGCGTTAATTATGTAAGTAATTATACGTATATGTAATTTTGTGTTAGTGATTTAAGATAAGATTAGGTTTTAGTAGTTAGGATATGAGAGAATTGAAATTCCTATTTTTTGAAAGTTAGGATTAATAAAAATGAAAAGTTAATTATTTTTAAAGGTTTAGTAAAGTGCTTTTACGCAAAAAGGTATACTCAAATAAGCTTAGGTTTTTATAAAAACTTAAGGTAAAACAAATAATTAAGTAATAAATAAATAAATAATATTTTTTTATACATGAATAGTAAAAAATGAATTTTAGAAGAAAAAGAATTTTAAAAGGAAACAAACTATAATTAGACTTTATCTATAATTAGTTGGGGGCCTATAAATACAAAATAAAATCTTATGACTATGGAATCTACTCATGACTATGGACCTATTCCGTTTCTTTTTTTTCATTATTGGCTGGAAATGGAGGGTTTTGAGAACTTTGTTAATGAGGTGTGGTGTGAAGCTCCGGTAGATAATTCTAATGCTATGATCAACATGATGAACAAGTTAAAATATCTAAAAAAGAAGATACGCGTTTGGAATGGCATGAGACAAAGTCCGAAAACTCGAAAACATGTGCTGAAACAGGAGCTCGCTGATTTGGAGATGATCATTGACAAAGGAGATGCGTCGTCTGATACTTTGCATAAACGTGCGGAGGTTGTAAAATCGATTCAAGAGGTGGATAAATTGTGTGCAATGGAGGCGTCTCAAAAAGCAAAAATCAAATGGGCAATTGAAGGCGACGAGAACTCAAAATATTACCATGGTATTCTTAATAAGAAACGAAACCAACTTTCTATACGAGGGGTTCTGGTGGAAGGAGATTGGGTGGAAAATCCTAATATGGTTAAAAATGAGTTCCTTAATCATTTCAAGAATCGTTTTGATAGACCTAAATCTGTTCGGCCGATGCTTAATATGGAGTTTCCTCATCATCTGAATTCAATGCAACAACTGGATTTGGAAGCCGAAGTGTCAAATGAAGAGATTAAAAAGGCGGTTTGGGATTGTGGTGTTGATAAATCTCCGGGGCCGGATGGATTCACATTTGGTTTTTATAAAAGGTTTTGGAGTTTAATAGAAAAAGATGTGTTGGCGGCGGTGAAATATTTCTTTCATTACAGTCGCATTCCAAAAGGGTGTAATTCATCTTTCATAGCGTTGATTCCGAAGACTCCCGAAGCAAAAATGGTGAAGGATTTCAGACCGATTAGTCTTATTGGGAGCCTTTATAAAATAATTGCCAAAATTTTGGCTAATCGTCTTGTGGTGGTGCTTGGAGATATTGTTAATGAGGTGCAATCGGCTTTTGTTGCGGATAGGCAAATTCTTGACGGACCATTTATACTTAATGAGGTTTTGCAGTGGTGTAAGTTGAAGAAAAAACATTCATTTATTCTAAAAATTGACTTTGAAAAGGCTTATGATTCTGTTCGGTGGGATTACCTTGATGATGTCTTAAGAAAATTTGGTTTTGGTGAAAAATGGTGTGGTTGGATTCAAGAATGTCTTCGATCTTCTTGGGGATCGGTTTTAGTGAATGGAAGCCCTACGGAGGAATTTCAGTTTTTTAAGGGCCTTAAACAAGGTGATCCTCTTTCTCCGTTTATTTTTATTTTGGTTATGGAGAGTCTTCACATTTCTTTTAAAAGAGTTGTGGATGCGGGCATGTTTAATGGCATTGTGCTTAATTCGGTTATGCATCTTTCTCATATGTTCTATGCGGACGATGCGGTGTTTATGGGGCAATGGAGTACTAAGAATATTGATACGATTATATATGTGTTGAAATGTTTTCATCGTGCTTCAGGTCTTAGTATTAATTTAAGCAAGAGTAAGTTATTGGGTGTTGTGGTGAGTGAAGATAGGGTGGTGCAAGCTGCAAATAGAATTGGTTGTGGTGTCCTTAAGGCTCCTTTTGCTTATTTAGGTTCGAAAGTTGGGGGAAATATGTCTCGGATTAAATCTTGGGATGAGATTGTGGATAAAATGGTAGATCGTCTTTCAAAATGGAAGATGAAAACATTATCGATAGGTGGTCGTTTAACCCTTCTCAAGGCGGTTCTAGGATCCATGCCTATTTATCATATGTCTATATTCAAGGTGCCAATGAAAGTCCTTCAACGCATGGAATCAATTCGAAGTCGGTTTTTTAGTGGTGTCGATTTAAATAGTAAAAAATCGATATGGGTGAAATGGAGTAAGGTTTTGTGTTCTAAAGAGAAAGGTGGCCTTGGTGTTTCTAGTTTATATGCGCTTAATAGAGCTCTTATGTGTAAATGGGTTTGGCGGTTTACAACTCAAAAGAACTTGTTATGGACTAGGGTTATTAAAGCTATTCATGGCGAAGATGGGAAAAATGGTAGCGGATTCAAGGTTGGTTACAAGTCCATTTGGCGAAGCATTCTCCAGGAGGTGGAAACATTGAAGATAAAAGGTATACACTTAAATAATTTTATGCAGAAAAAGCTTGGCAATGGTGCGGATACTTATTTTTGGGAGGATTTGTGGCATGGAGACATGGTTTTGAAACAAAGATATCCTAGGCTTTATGCGCTGGAAGTGAAGAAGACTGTCGATGTGGCTTCTAAACTGTCACAGGAGAACTTGACCTGGTCTTTTTGTCGTGTTCCTAGAAGCGGAGTGGAACAAGATCAGTTGACTAATTTGACGACTTACGTGGAAGGTGTTGTTCTTGGTGTCACGCCTGATAGGTGGTATTGGACGCTTGATGGTTCGGGTGAGTTCTCGGTAGCTTCGGCTAGAAAGGTTATTGATGATAACAGGTTTCCGGAAGTGTCTACTCAAACTCGATGGATAAAAGCGGTGCCAATCAAGGTTAACATTCATGCGTGGAAGGTGAGAATGGATTGTTTGCCTACCCGTCTTAATATATCCCGGAGAGGTATAGATATTCTGTCTATTCTTTGTCCCGTTTGTGATAGCGTCACGAAATCGCCAAGTCATTTATTTTTTTGATTGCCTTGTTGCGAAAGTTAATTTTCGCAAGATTTGCCGCTGGTGGGAGGTGGATTTCATGGAAGTGCATACGTTCGATGAATAGGTTTCTTGGATCGTAAATCTTCGGATTCCTATCAAACATAAAAGGTTGTTAGAAGGGGTGTGTTTTGGGTTGTGGTGGCTAATTTGGGCTTATCGTAATAAGTGTGTCTTTGGTGTGGTTTCTCCTTCTAAGACGGATATTTTTGATGATGTTGTGTCGTATTCTTTTTATTGGAGTCGGTTTAGATGTAATGTGTCGTTTAGTTGGGTTGATTGGCTAAAAAATCCTTATTTTGTAACTTTGTAATTTTTCTAGCTTCTTGCTAGTTTTTTAATAAAGTGTTGTTCAAAAAAAAAAAGTAGCAAATCTGTGTAAACCAGCTTTTTAATTTAACTTTTTCATGGCTTAAATGAGTTTCAAACTGTTTTCTCTTGGAAGATTTAGATAGCCTATTGTTCAAGGTTTTCTGTGGTATAGGTCTTTAAGCCACAAGGATCCATTAGGTGGATTAAAATTAAGCCCAAAAGTGCCCTTGTAGCTGTTTGGTTGACTGTTTTTTGCCAATAAGCTTGTTTGCTTATCTGAGCTTTTGGCTTATTGATATTGCTTAAGTAGTGCTTAGTTTTGCTTATTAGGATTGGTTTTAAGCCATTTTAGCTTTGTTAGCTTATTTAGAGCTTATTTTTATCTTTTTAGCACTTTTAGTTTAAAATTTTCAAGTTAAAAAGCCTTTTTGTTATTCTGTCCCTTTTAAGCTTAGTTTAGCCATTCTTGTTAGCTTATTTTGGATTCTTGGAGCTTATTAGAGTTAGGTTTAAGATTGTCTCTGCCTATTTGCTTTTTTCTTTTTGCTCATTAGTCTAAAAATGCTATAACATTTTAGCCTTTTTGGTATTTAGGCTAATCTGTCATTTTTAAACAGCTTATTTGAGGGCTTATTTGTGGTTTCTAAAAAAAGTTATTTTTATTAAAAGTGCTTATTTTCGGGTCCTTAAGCTTTTCTATAAAAAAATTTTGCAAAATAAAAAAAAACTTTGGGAAATGGTGAAGTCTAGGGTGAGCAAGGCTCGAATCCTAGACCTCACCAACCTCAACCAAAGCACACCACACAACACCACTCTGCCCTTGGGTCTTTTCCGTTTAGATTTGTATACATTATTCTTATATCACCTTTTTTAGCCTTTTAAGCCATAAGTCATTTTCGGCTTATTAACAACTTATTTAGATAAGCTATTAACATCATTTTATTTTTCATAGAACCTGCTCACTTTTAGCTACTTTTTGTAATTTTTTTTAGAATTTTTATAAATAGTTTAATATTTTTAATATTTAATTTAGATTAAAACAGTTTTTAATTCATAAAAGATTATAAAAAACTCAAAAAAATATAATTCTTTTTTTTTTAATTTTCTTTTACCATTTAGCACCTAGGAAAATTAAATTTGCATCCGTAGGGTTAAAATTTCACAATTTGTTTTTTTAAAGAACGGGATTAGATCTCGTTCTCGTTTTTAGTGTTTTAGCTTTAGTTGCTTTTGTTTTAGGGTTTCTTTTACCTATTTGTGCATTTTGAATTGTAGAATTAGAATTCAAACCCAAAAACTTTAAAATCATTCAAAAACGCGATCACGAACTTAATCCCGATTCTCAATTCACACCTCGACAGAAAACGACCCAGGAAGGTTACTAGTTGAAATCTCTTAAAAGCCTCACGGCATACTTATCTCTCTTATTATTGATCTTCTTCTTATTACGTATTTATATATTTATTTATATATACCAAAAGGATGAGTCAATTTTTGAGTCGCCGTTGCCTGGGGATGGTTTGCTACATAATCGTGTTCGTTTATAAGTTAGATTTTGAAGACCCTTCCTCGTGAAGTTATCATTTTCCACTTGTGAATATATTTTTATTATTAAAAATTTTAAAAATACCAACAATACTTTTCCTAAAGTATTGAAAGTACCAAAAAATTTGAAAAACCAACAAAACAAATCGTGTTGTTAATCGTTATAATCGGTTCACCTTTGAATTACAAACTATAAGGAGGGTATAAGGCGGGCTTGATCCAAGGAACATCGCCCAAAAAGGAAGAACGCTTTTAAATCACTTCGGCGTGTTAATTCCTTCCGCTCTCTTGTGCGTAGTTTAAAGAGCTACCGTGGACTTTTAACATCCGATTACCAAAAATATTATGTTGTTCTTGTATTTAATGCATGCGCACTTGCTCTTCTTCGAATCTAGTTGGTGAATCTTCTCCTAATCCAACTACTTTAAATCCGAAACGTTGTAGCCGTAGACGTTCAAAGCAACCTTTTTCTCTTGAAGAATCTCCCATAGATACGATGGCCGATCAACGTACTATGGCGGAATTGCTCCGTGCACCCACCGAGGGTTATGCGGAGGCAATTGTGGATCCACCAAAATTTTGTTGGGCATTTCGAGCTCAAGCATAGTCTCATTAATATGATGACTTCGGACCAATTCTTCGGACTTGAGAAAGACAATCCTCATGATCACATTCGTTGGTTAAACAAAATAACTTCCACAATAAAATACAAGGATGTGCCTAATTCAGCGATTAAGCTTATACTTTTTCCATTCTCTCTTGCGGGGGCAACTCGTCGTTGGCTCGAAAAAGAACCCCCTCGTTCTATTCTCACTTGGGAAGATCTTGTTTCCAAATTCATCAATGAATTCTTTCCTCCCTCAAGAACGACAAATCTCCGAAATAAAACTTCCACTTGTGAACAACGTTTAGGTGAATCATATCATGAGGAATGGGACCTGTTACAAAAGATCTCCTTCGTGCTTCCCTCAACATAGTTTTACCCGAATTGCAACAACTTGTACCATCCTGTACAATGCCTTAAACCCAACCGACCAAGATTCTTTGAATTCTGCCGCCGGTGGTAATCTTTTGGAAAGAAGTACTCGAGATGTGTTGACGATTATCGAAAACAAATCCAAGGTCCGCAATTCACGAAACAAATTGATTGTTTCTCAAGTAAAATCAAGTGATGTTAATTCTTCTTTTTCCTCCGAGATAGCCAAACTAACTCATGCAGTAAATCAGCAAACAAGTGTTGTGACTACCGCCATGACCGCTATTCTCAAACAATTTCAAGCAACCCCACCTCCAGCTTCCGTAAAATCCATTGAGGAAATTTATGTTACTTGCGGTGGTGCTCATCCTTATTATCAGTGTCTCGCCGCCGATGGCAACACTTTCTCAGAATATCGGGATAATATTCAAGGATATGTTTCAGCAGCCGCGGTTAACTACAATCAGGGTAATTCCGGTTATCGTCCTCCGAGTGTGGCTAATCAAATTCGACCACCAGGTTTTGCTCAACCAAATGTGCAAAATAATCAAAACCAGTTTAGTCAACCTCAAGGATATAATTGAGGAAACAATTTCAATCAAGATACATCTTATCAAGCTTCAACTCAACAAAATCAAGTTGTACCTTTAAGTGAGTTGGAGAAAATTAAGAAGATAAATGATGTTAATATAAAAGCCATGCAAGCTCAAATTAACAATGTGAAAAATAAGTTAAGAAATGAAATGCAAACTTCGATTCAAGCTTCAATGTCTAACCAAACCAATGAGCTTAAGAACATGATGGCTAATTTTTTTCCAAATGAGCACCGCTTCTACCTCGGGTACGGGATCTCTCTCTAGCAACACCATTGCTAACCCGAAAGGTGGATTGAAAGCCATTACCGCTCGAATTGGTCTTGTTCTTGATGGACCTTCCGTTCCTATGCCTTCTCCATTCATTAATCCGGAGGAGGATGAACGTGTAGAGGAGACTTTAATGGACCCGGAACTCGCTGAGTA
Source organism: Tanacetum coccineum (assembly GCA_026074375.1). Lineage (NCBI taxonomy): Eukaryota > Viridiplantae > Streptophyta > Magnoliopsida > Asterales > Asteraceae > Tanacetum > Tanacetum coccineum. Next base: position 15,039 of record BQNB010108142.1, on the reverse strand, counting down.
TACCATTAAGGTCCCACCTCCTCTTGTCCAAAAAGCTAAACCAACTTCTCTAAAGAATTATGTGGTGCACAAAAGGGATCCTCTTCACCCCAATATCCCTTATCCTTTAAGAATGCACCAAGAAAAACAACAAGAGAAAGATGAAGTCCAAATTCACAAATTTTGGCAAATGTTCAAACAACTTCACATAAACATCTCTCTTGCCGATGCTTTGATTCTATTCCTGAAATACCAAAAGATACTTAAAAGTCTCCTTTACAATAAAGAAAAACTTTTAGAGCTGGCAAATACACCCTTTAATGAAAATTGCTTAGCGGTTATCCTTAAGAAGTTACTCGAGAAGCTAGGAGACCTTGGGAAATTTCTCATTCCGTATGGTTTTAGTGAGCTCAATTGCAAGGCCCTAGCCGATCTAGGTGCTACTATCAACTTGATGCCACTCTCGGTTTGGAAAAAGTTAGGTTTACCCGAGCTTATTTCTACCCAAATGACCCTTGAACTTGTTAACCGGGAGATTTGTACTCCGGTTGGAATTGCAAGAGATGTCTTTGTTCCGGTTGGAAGATTCACGTTCCCAGCCGATTTTGTCATTGTTGATTATGAAAGCGATCCTCGTATCCCCCTCATCTTGGGAAGACCTTTCTTACAGACCGCTCGTGCTTTAATTGACGTTCACGGAGAAGAAATGATTCTCCATGATGGTGACGAAAGATTAATCTTGAACATGAGACATGATACTTCAAGCTATTCTAACAAGCCTCAAAAAGAATCAATCAACATGATTGACATCTACAATGTTTCTCATAAAGATTATCTTGAGGACTTGTTTGCAAATGAAAAGATAACAACTCATTAAAGTAGCAATCCTACTTTTTCTTCTCATACCAATTTAACTTCACCAGAAGTTATTAATCCATTGAGTGGCAATCCCACTCCGATTTCGGAACCCGTAACCAAGTCTTCTTCTTTCCCCATAATTACTTCCCTAGAAGAAAGTGAGTTAATTTGGGAAGAATTCGAAGCTTATCTCACAAGTGATTCATTTCCACCGGGAAATGATGATCCAGTCGACCTTTTACTCGAGGAGTTCGCCGATGAACTCGCTCTTATTACATTTCCACCAGGAAATGATGATCTTCCTTTTGATATCGAATCCGATCTTAGAGAAATAGAATATTTGCTTAACAATGATCCTACCAAGGAAATGGATTCTATTCTCGAGGATTCGGTTGATGAGGATAATATTGCAGACCCTAATAACGATCTTGTTGATACCATTCCTGAGATGTTCACCGATGAACATACTCTTGATTATTCATCCCCACCAAGATATGATGATGTCGATGATGATCTTGTTGAACTTGAGTCCGATAATGATGATGTTTATGATGATCCATTTGACTCCAAGGAAGATAAAATCAAAGAGTCTAAACTCTTGATTGATGAACTTGATCCCCCTAGATCAAGTGATTTCCTTCCTTCCCCCAAGTGTGACTTAGTTCTTTATGAGGATTTTTACGAGGTTGATGCTTTGCGTTCAACTAATAACGAGGACAAAGTATTTAATCCGGGTGTACTCATTCATGAGAACCTTTTTGAAATCACTATTTGAGTAACACCGGATAAGAATGTAAAGAAGCTATCCTCATCTAATGCTTCTTTAATTCTTAAGGATTTTAATCATCCTCTTTATGAACTTCCTTTCCACAAAGAAGTTTCCGGGTCTGAAATTTTACTCTCGTTTTCATCCGAAAATGAGGAAAAAGTTTTCAACCCCGAGATTCTTACTTATAAAGGAGTTCATACTTCTCTTCTCCCGGAATTATCTCATCGGGGCCCTAAAGCTTTCAAATTGATTAAAATTTTTGAAAGCCCGATGGAGATTTTTCCTTGCTCTTATGGAGAGGACATCCGTATTTTGGATGTTCCGTGTCTCCATTTCTATCCCTCTTGACCAGCTCAATTCGGGGACGGGTCAAGCTAAGTGACCTTAAATTAGCGCTTTGTGGGTGGCAACCCATGCTTATCCTAATATAATTATATAGTAGTAATGAATAAGTGTGTTGTGAGAGAGGCTCGCCTCTTCCATTTTTCGTGTTTTGTGTTTTTTGTTGTATGTCCAGGATTGCCCCGGATTTTAAAGCCTCTTGTGCTCATGGTTTTATCCTTCGTTCACTCGAGCTTTACATCCTTAGCTTCATTTTGGGAATCCAGTATCCTAAATCTTATCAACTAACGTATATCTTTGAGCACACTTAATAAACGGCTTAGGATTTACGTAGAGACCCTTCTTAAAACATTGAGGATAATATTCGGTTCTAGTTCTAGTATGGGGGATCTATCGATTTGATTGTGCATGCAGCCGTTGTTTTCACGTAATCCCGTTTTTACCACCAAATACCAAAAAATGAAAAAATTTAAAATTTTTCAAAATAAAAATAAGTGTTTTGTCACAATTTTGACTTTCCTGCTGGGTCCTTATCTCTTTTCTATCTTTATTTTGCTTATTGGTGTAGCTTATGTTGTGAAAATGGATTAAGCTTTTGGGATAACAAAGATTTTAAATTTACAAAGAACGAGAAATGTAGAGTTGATTACGAGTTAGATGCTAAACAAGGATTAGTTGGAAATCTTAAGAGCTCATAAGTGTAATTTGTGGATTTTTTTTCTCCCATAAGGTCCTAACCGAACTAATAATACGTGCTATTTTTGAAAATTAAACTCAAATCAGCAATTTTTAAAATGTAGTCAATAACATTTTTGTCTTAGTTCAAATTTATACTTAAATTTTCCAAAAAAAAGTCTTCTCTATATATCGTGGTATAAAGTTAAAAAAAATGAGGTAATAATAATAATAAACTGTGGGCTAATAAAAGTATACTGCATCTTGCCGGCTCACAACCGATGTTGCAGTCTTCTAAATAAGGCACATAGTATTTATCCGAGACTGATAAAAGTTTGTTGCATCTTGCCGGCTCACAACCGATGTTGCAGCCTTCTAAAAGGTCGATGATTTTATTAGTTTAATGGATGTGTAATTATATTAAGTGTAGCAAATACGACTTAATAAATATAGGGAAAATATATTTTTCTTAAATTTAAATATGCTTTTGAACTAGGACTATTACATTTTAAATTATGATTTTATGTATATACGGGAAACCTAAGAGTCTTTGAAACCGAAGGTCCGTGAGTCCCGATACTAGTCTCTGTGGGGTGTCAAAAGCCTGGTCACTTAGCCGCAAGGTTAGGATGTGCCAAGACGAAAGTCGCTACATGGGATGATCTCGCCTTCAAACTCATTATTCTCGGGTGGAACGTGAAACATAGAAATTTTGCAAAACGTTGATCCATAGTTGAAATTCAAAATAGCACATTCACCTAATATATAATAATTGTCGGGAGTGAAAAGTTCACAAGTTACAAATATGAGTAGTGTTAGCATCTTAACTTATATTTAACGGTGATTTCGTTTTAAGCTTGGTTTGGGACAAGTGAAAAGTCAGGAACGATGAATTTATCCTTTTTGGGGCATTTTAGGATTGAAATGTTTCTTGTTCTATGATCTCTAAAAGTTATAAAATAACGAAAGTCAAACATGTTAGTTTCTTAAAAAGAAAAGTACAAAAAAAATGAGAAAAAGAAAAAATACAAAAATATGTGTAAGAATAAGTGTATATATTGAAAAATGTTAAAAACGGGGCTTTTCTAAACTATTGATTCTTTAATTCCCCTCGATGAACACTTAGCTACTTTTCAAAGTAATTAGTCGAGGGGGATTGAGATTCTAAGTTTTCTTAAGTGTTTACTTGTAGCATTGCGTGAGGACACGGCAATAATTTAGTATGGAGGATTTTGGTATGTGCTTAATTACACATACCATTTTTCATTAAAACCAGACTTAAATGACCAAAAACATACCAAAAATACATTGTATTTGTGTGTTTTGCTTTTATATTGTGCAGGTAACGGATATTCACGAAAAAGACAAAAACAAAGCCAAAAACGACAAAACCGAGCACGGGAATGTGAAGAGCGTGAAAAAGTCAAAGTCAAAATCAAAGTCAACCCCGACAAAGTCAAAGGTCAAAGCCGAAGCTGTAAAGGAAGAAATACTTAATGGGCCCACCCGTACCCATCTAATGGGCCGGGTCAGCCCATTAATGTATTATATGAAGACAATAACAAATAAAAAGGCCCAACTCCTTTTTATATTACAATAGGCCCAAACTGTCAATCCTTGTCCCAAATCCCTTAACTGATAAGACTTAACAGCCATCTAAACGGTTGTTAGTCTTTTATCACTTCAAGGACTGTGGGTGTAATTACACCATACACCCTTAAGGGCCAAACTTGCCAAGTCCTTAAAACTTACACACCACAAAGGACCATCATTGCAATCATACATATCAAAATGAGGGGCTTAAATTGTCAATTTCCCAAACTTAAACCCTGTTAACCATGAACCAAATTTTCCCGCCCAAGTCACTATTTACCTTCCCTGTCACTCTCAACCTCGAAACCCTCTTCACCCCACAACAAAAACATCTCTTTCCCTTAAACCCCACCTCATAACAGTCCAATTGCCACCTTGGCAATCCTAAACAACACCATTGGACAAGAAAAATGAAGGGTTTTGATCATACGACTTAGAGACCAAGATAAATGAAGGTCTTAGATTGAGTTTGGGACCTCTCTCACAAAGAAAACACACATCTTGAACTCTCTCAGTGAAGAAACACACAAGTGAAGACCAAGACATAGATACCTTTAGTATAAGTAGTAGGCCATTGTAGCTCATTGTTTTTTGTCGAATTTTGTTAAGTCAAGTCTTATTTTTAACAAAGTTAGACCATTTTTATTACTGTCATTTACTTTCAAGCATTGTAATTTTTTTCAAGTTAATGAAAATTTTAAGTTTTCTTTAAAGATTATTATTTAACTTTAATTGTCTTTTAAATATTGTCATTTAGCTCTTATATAAGCTGTTGATTCATTCAAAGCTTATATACAAGCTTGTTTTCAATTATGTCTTAAAAAATCAAAAATCACAAAAAAAATCAGTTTACTCATTCATGGAGCAAGGTAAATCATGGATGACCTTGGGTTAGTGCTTCCTAGGAAGCTATAGGACTGGTTTTGAGTGCTTAATCTCTTGAAAAGCTTGGACACTTGTGAGTTTCACTTTTTCATTTTTTTTGCCTATTTACTGTAGCATTGCTTTTTTCTGCTTATCTCTGCTTAATACTGCTTTTTGTTGCTTATTTATGTTAGTTTATGCTTACTTGTCCTTGTTTATTGCTTATATGTCCTTTGTTTAAGATTTTCTTTAAAACTGTCATTTTAGCTTTAATTATGCTCTTTCTTTGTTTGCTTATTTAAGTGCTTAATTGTTATTGGACTTTGCTTATTTTTCTTTGTTGTAATCTGTTTTCAATACCCTTTGTTTTAAACATCAAAAATCTGCTTTAAAATAAGTTTTAGAAACTTAAAGGGGTGTTTGGGATATGAGACCAAAGGGGTCAAAATGTGTTAAAAATTGTTTGGGTCACTTGCTTAGCTTTTACAAACCTTTTTTTAAGTCAAAACAATTTGTTTTTAGGAGTTTCAAAGTCTAAAACTTATTTTGAGGGTTTATTAAAGTCATAGTTTGAATCTGTGAGTTTTGAACTTTTTCATTTAGCTTAATTGTCTAGTTTTTGATTAGGGGCTTGTAGGCCTAAATTTATGCTTGATTTAGGTGTTCAATGCAGTAGAATAGGTTTAGGTTAAGTCTTCATTAGTTGGTTTAGTCTTAGTTAAAATCTGTCATAGGTAGCATTGTCACAGTTTTTAAAAGCCTAAAACCCACTTTTTAATCTTAAATTTAGTCAAGTTAAAGTTAGATTTAAGTTTTATAATTGATAGCATGATTAGTGTGTAGTATTGAGTTCATCTGTTTTAGCTTGTTTCACTTTTTAAAAACCTTTTTCTAGCTTATTGATAGGGCTGCAAAAGCCAAGTTGTATAAAATACCAAAATGTAGCAAATTTGTGTAAACTAGCTTTTTAATTTAACTTTTTCATGGCTTAAATGAGTTTCAAACTATTTTCTCTTGAAAGATTTAGATAGCCTATTGTTCAAGGTTTTCAGTGGTATAGGTCTTTAAGCCACAAGGATCCATTAGGTGGCTTAAAATTAAGCCCAAAAGTGCCTTTGTGGCTGTTTGGTTGACTGTTTTTGGCCAATAAGCTTATTTGCTTATCTGAGCTTTTGGCTTATTGAGATTGCTTAAGTAGTGCTTAGTTTTGCTTATATTAGCTTATTGCATTTGATTATTCTAGGTTAGTATAGCTTATTAGGTTAGTATAAGTCCCCTTTAGCTTATTTTCCTTTAGTTTAGAACTTATTTTAGCTTATTTGCCTTGTAGCTTTAAATTCTTAAGTTTATAGCTTTTTGATCAAACTGCTATTCTAGCTTATCTTAGTTGCTTATTTTTGTTCTTAAGTGTTTTTTAAATATGCTCGTTTATATGCCTTAGCTTATTTCTCTTTGTGGTTTGCTTATTAGTGCTTAAATTTGCTTAACAGTTAGCCTTTTTATAGTTTAGTATAGTTTAGCTTATCCTGCCCTTTTCAGCTTATTCTAGTGCTTATTTGTGGTTTCTAAAAAAGGTGTTTTTTGTAAAAAGTGCTTATTTATTAGTCTTTTAAAAAGTTATAAAAAATGGCAAAAACAAAAACATTTGGGATTAGGGGAAGTCCCAGGTGAGCAAGGCTCGAAAACCGGGACCCTCACCATTATCTACCAAACGTTTTTAAAAACACACGCACTTACCAACTGCCCTTGGGGGTCTTTTTCCGTTTTGTTTTGCACAATCTATCTATTATAAGATACTTTTATTGCCTTTTAGCTTATAGCCGTTTTTGGTAATTTCACAAAACCAAACAAATCACATATAATAGCTTATTTGATAAGCTGTTTTTCCCAACTTATTTTTATTAGATTCTAAATTGTTCAAACTACTTTTGCTAATTTTTTCAGATTTTTATTAAATAGTTTAGTATTTTTAAACATTTGATTTCATTAAAATCGTTTTTAATTCATAAAAAATTATTAAAAAGTCAAAAAAATATAATTCTTTTTTAGAAGATTTTCTTTTAACATTTAGAACCTAGGAAAATTATATTTGCTTTCGTAGGGTTTAAATTGCGAAAATTGTTTTTTAAAGAACGGGATTGAATCCCGTTCATGTTTTTAGTGTTTTTAAGCTTAAATCTTTTTCGTTTTTGGTCTAGTTTTCTTTGTTCTAGCTTTTTAGTCAATTAAGACTTATAAAAACCAAAAAGATCATTTTAGGACTAATTTTGATAATTTAGGGTTTTTAGGCCCCGTTTAAAATTCCCGTTTTGCGTTTTTAGTTAAAATTTGTCTTACCTTAATTGTTTTTAAGTTTTTGCCTTAATTTTCCCGTAGTTTTAGATAACCAATCAAAATCTTGTTCCATTCAAGCATCGATTCTCAAAACGACTCTCGACTTTCAATTGCATTCCTCGTTGGGGATAACGACCCAGGAATCATACTCCCGGATTACTATAATTGTGATTTTTGATTCTTATCCTTATATTTATATATTTATATTTATATTTATATTTATATATAAAAAGGTTAGATTCAGACTTATTGCAGTCTTACGTACCTATAAAATATATAATAAAAACACTACTTAGGTAAATTCCAACTATTCACCTTAAACTAGGTAAAAGTTAAAACTTACAAATAATATAATATACTATAATATACGTATGTTTAACGGGCAAGTATGATCACCCGGGTCATTTTCCCCAATGGACTAGTGAATTGAAACCACGTTATAGAGTTGGATCCTGATTTGAATTGAAGCAAAGATGTTTTGATTTGGTTTTTAGAAATAAAAGCCCAAATTTTATATTATTATAGAGTTCTTAATTTAAACATAAATAAACCTAAATATTACTTAATTAAAACTAATACCTTAAATTAACAAATTAACTAATGAATAAGGTGCAAAAAACTAAGAAATCTCACGTGGAAAACTAATAAAACCTACCACGGAGGGACTAACTAAAAACAACTAAGATCGATAAGTTACACATTTCTACCTGTAAAATCTTACCCCGATCAAATTATAGTCTAATAAGCATTCGAAATTTTAAAGAGCTTAAAATGAAAAACTCAAAGAAGCAAAGGTTGTAATGGAAGATAGTTGGGGATCTAAAATTTAATTAAAGGCGATTGGGCTGAAACTCACCAAATAAGTCAAAAAGTGCTTATCTTTAAGTTGTTACAGAAAGGAGGGCTTAACCCTTGGTTTTAGAAAATAAGCTATAAAAAACTCAAAACTAGTTCAAATTGGAAAAGGAAAGAAGTTCTGATGAGCTTAAGATAAGCTTATTCTATAAATGAAAAGAAATTAAAGCTTAAACTACTTTTATGCTACTGAAATTGATCATGAAATAAGCAAACTCAGGAAATAAGCAAAGTAACACAAAATCCAAATAAGCTAAAATCCTTAAAAAGCTAAACTGGGCTCTAAAACTTAAAGGAAAACTTAAACTACTTATAATCTATCTATATAATGCTAAAAAAATCGAGATTAAAGCTGAATTAAACAAATTTAAATCCTAAAGTTATATAAGTTACTGTTTTTGGAATTTTAGGTTTTTTTTTATGACTTTTGACAGCAAATTAAGCTAAGACAATAAGCTAGAAAACAAAATTAAAGACTTAAACTATATTAAGCTATATTAAAACTCAAGTCCTACTGAATTTGATAACCTAAATCTAAAATTACGGAACTTAATAACTAGGCTAAAGGGTAGCAGTATAACTGGTGTTTAGTACTCGCTAGTGTAAAATTTTCAGGCAGTACTTTCTCTTGGAAAGTCTGACTGAGGCAATTTGACTTTTAAGATCAGAATTAAAACTATGAAATGAAGCTAGGATAAATATACATCTAAAACTAAATTTAAGATAAGTATAACTAAACTTAGCCTACTGAATTTGACAAGTAAAATCTAAAGTGGCAGTTACTAACTTATGGTTATACTGTAAAGTGTAAAGGTTCGTCAGTACTAATGTTTTAGTACTGTAGTGTAAAATCAATTTGACTAAAACCAAAACACCCCTTTTAGACTTATGGACAGATTTGAGAAAAACTTGTTTAAGAGAAATTAATGAACGAATACTAATATACAGATAAAAATAGCTTTAAAACAAAACTTAGCAATTGGTATAGTGCTTAATCTCACCATACTTTTTACCTTTAAAAACGTGCTAAAATAACCAAAACGGATCAAAAATGCCTATAATATATGCTTGTTTTGCTAATTGTGTTGTTCAGGAAACGGATATCTCACAAAAAGACGAACAAACCAAGCAAAAAGCGACAAACACCGGACCCGAGATGGAAAAGTGTGTGACAGACGAAGCCAAATCAAAGTCAAAGTCAAACTCCGAGAAGAAAAAAGCAAAGAAAAATATAACTTGGAGGGGTCAAAAAATGCCAATCCCTAAGTTATATTATTATATAATAACACAGGGGCTGATTAATCCCAATACTGGGAAACTTCATTTATAAAAGAAGAAGGGGACAAAAGAGAATGAAAAGAAGAAGTGTGGAGGGGCTTTTTTGTTACTCAAACCAAAAATTCCTTAATAATCTTCAACTCTCTCTGTCACAACCCATTGTATAAAACTTTTCTCCGCCAATACCAAAACAGCGATCCTGTTTTGCCTCCCCACTCCATATTCTCCTGCAAAAGCACTCAACATCCTACCAAATCATTTCATCCACCTATTTTTCCCCAGCTTTATATAAGTCCATGTTGGCAATTCCTCTCCAAATCCCAAAGCACTTCGATGGTGAGATTGTCTCCAAAAAGAAGCTCAAAAGAAATCTCAGGCTGGGATTTGCTCTAGAGCTTCACTCACACAACTAGCACACTTGGTTTTATCTCTCCAAGATAGCACAAGCTAACAGAAGTCCAAGGACTTGGCTATACATAGAACAAGCGGGGTGAATTAGTATGGAAGTTACTTATTTATTTAAACTTAGTTTATTTTCAAGTTTATTTTACAGTTTTTCTTTCAGCTTGTAAACACTTTCGAAGTTTAATTCTCGCTACTTTGCAGTTTTTAAAGACACTTATAATCCCAAGTGTTAGGGTTTCTTAATTGAGTATGTTTCGGTGTTAAAACTCTCAATACAGCTTATTTACAATACTGTTGAACTAGTGAACTTAAAGGTTAAGTAGTTAAGAATTATCTACACCATCACTCTAATTATACCTAGCTTATGTTATGGATGTATAAGCCAGTTCTGGTGGGCTTATGACTCTCACTAGCTTGCTTTTTTGCAAGCTTAGAGCTTGTGATTCATTGTTTGGACTCCTGTTTAGAAGCTATGGGTCTTTGTAGAAGTCTATCTTCTTTTTTTATATTCTGACTTCAGCAGAACTGCTTGTTATAAGTTAACACTGCTAGGCCAAATCAGCCTATTTAAGTGCTTATTTCTTAATTAAGAATTGCTTGATAACAATTCAAGTGTATTATTTTGTTTGATATGTATCTGTTTTATCAATTAAGTTGAGAGAAAAATGAAATGTGAGGGGTGAGTTTTCAACTAACAGTATAACCTTAAGTTAGTTCTGCTTAAGTTAACTTTTGGAACGCATTAATTAACACTACCTAGTACTAACTCTTTTTTTTCTTTTACAAGTTAGTACTGCTAGTTCCTTTTCTTCTTGGATTCAATGGTTAGCTAGTACAACTAACACTAGCAGTACTAACTCCAAGTTAGTACTGTCAGTTAAAACTGTTAGTACTGACAGGTCATTTTAGCTTATCAGCTTATTATTTCAGCTTGTTTAAGATTTCTTTAGATTTTTAGAGTAGATTAAGCTTATTTTAGTGTACTGTTTTCAATAGAACTTAATTGTCTTTTCAAAATAATTTTAAGAGTTAATCAGTTTTAGTTTTCTAGTTATTTATCTTATTAGTCCATTCGGGCTTGGCTTATTCTTATGCTTAAGTGCTTATTTTGGGTAGTTAACCTCCTGTTTTAGCTTATTTGCTTATTTCTTGTTTAATTGTGTTTTGTTAAGGCTAACAGTACTAACTTAACTTAACAGTACTAACTTATAACTAGCAGTACTAACTTTAAGTTAAGTCTGGTAGTAATACTGGTAGTACTGTTGTTAGTACTGTTGTGTTTCTCTTGTTTAATTTAGCTTAATTGCATGCTTAATTTGCTTATTTAGATTTAGATTAGCTTATTTGTCTGTCTTAAGCTAATTAGAGCTTATTTGTGCCTTAGTGTAAAAGTTTTTAGTAGCTTTAATTCAATTTCCAGCTTATGTTCTTTGTTTAAATTTTATGTGCATTTACTTTCAGTTTTAATTCCCAATCATTCCTTGTTACATTCAAACACCAATCATCAATCGTTCTTCGATAATCCATTTCTAGCCTCGTTGGGACATAACGACCCGGGAACACTCTATACTGCTTCCGGTTTTCTTGATCTCGCGGATTCTGATCCTTTGTTGTGTATTTATATTTATATTTACTTATTGATACATAAAAAGAGGGGTGAGTTTGCGCGTGACCAGCAATCATGATTAAACAACTGAATAAGTAAAATTCTAAAATCTTAACTAATTAAGCTAATATTTTTGGATTTTATGAGTTTTTATGACAGAAATTAGTAACTAATGATCTATAACTATTTAAGCAAAAATAGACTAGAACATTTAACTAATAAGAACTAGAAGAGATATTTAAAAACTAATAAGCAAAGAGAATAAGAAAATAAGCAATATTAAACATATAAGCTATAACTAAAGCAATTTTAGAACTGAATTAGCGAAGAATGAAAATAGACTTATGATCCTTTAGCTAAACATAAGGAACCACTATGGCAGCTACATTGCTCCTTGCTATTAATAAGCTAGGGTATAAGTCCTTGGGATCTCTTCCAAGTTAAGATCCCCTTCCAAAAGCTCAAATTTAGTGAGATCCATAATAGATTTAACTGATTTAAGGTTTAGATAAGATTAATACTGGATTCAAACAGCTCTATTTCAGCTTATAGACTGAAAGAGCTTATTATGAGCTTATATAAAAGAGATTTAAGAAGATTTAAAGTAAACACTGAATTTTATTAACTAGAAACCTTGATTACATTACTGAAAAAGGTAATACAAAACGATTTTAAGGAAAATAAGCTAAAACAATTAAGCTAAAAAGTTCAAATTAAGCTACTACTTCCTAAAAAACTCTTTTTTGTTGTGTGTGAGAGGGAGGCCCTATTTATAGGCTGAAAGAAGCTTCTAGGATCTCTAGCCCTGCCCTCCAATCTTTCAATCCTGGCCAATCATTTCTTCAATCATTTGAGCTTCATTTGTGGCCGTTTGATCAAGCTGTGGACACCTGAGGATTGCCAGCGTGTCATTCCATTGATGTGACGTTTGTGCTTCTTTTGTGAGTGTTTTAGTGCAAAAACCCACATAAATGTGTGCTTTCACCATTGTTGACGTGGCCTTTGATTGGGAGAGGCTAAGTAATCCTTTGATAAAGACTGTTTTGTCCCTTCATTTTGTTTAGTGAGTCTGAATTGACCTAAGCACCCTTTAATTTGGAAAACCCCTTTGATTTACCCTGGATGGTGAAACGGGAGTGACGATGAACAGTAAAAATGGGTTGGCGCCCAAATTGTGACAGTTAAAACTGTTGGACTTTGGGGAGTTTGCACATTTGGCCCCTCTCTTTCTTTTCTTCTTTTTCAAGTTATAAATAACTTTGGGAAGGTGCAAGATTGGCCCTTGTGGCTTTATAAAAGAGAAGTGGGCTAAGGATTTGGGCTTTTCTGGCTTCGGCTTTGTACTCTTCTGATTCTCGTGTCCGTGCTTGCCCGCTTTTGACTGTTTTCTTGTGATTTTTTTGACTTATCCATACCTGCACACACAAAACACAAATACAAGCATATTTTTGCCATTTTTGGTCTGTTTTGGGTTTAATTGGGTTATTTTAGGTATAAATGGATATGTGTATTCTACACTTATCAAAATTCCCCAAACTAAACGATTGTGTGTCCTCACGCAATATCACATGCCTAATAACCAAATACCTCAAAACTTCCCCAAACTAAACCTTTGAAAAGTAGCAAAGATCTTTTAGAGAATTAAGAGATCACAAGTTATAAAACACCCGACTTCCCATTTTTTTATGATTTTTCTTGATATTTAACTTCCTAACTACAATTTATTTTTGTGTTGACATAATGTATTGTTTTCATTACCTCATTGGTAACTTTTAGGATCATAGAACAAAAAGCACAATTAAGTGTCAAAAAGATAACTTCATCATCCCCGATTTTTCACTTTTCCCATGCTAAGCTTAAAAATAAGATCACTGTGAATTCCTCTTCCCGACATAAATCATATATTTAGGCGTGTGTGTTCAAATTAATTTAAACCGTTAAATCCACATATTAGATAGTTGAAATCCGACCAAGCTTTACACATGGGCCTTTTGGGCTAATATGTTAATCACTTAGAAGAATCACAACTCAAAGCAAACAAAAACCTACTTAGCTAAGACATCGTTGGTTCACTTGTCCCATGAATGACTTTCTTCTCTAGCGATCCCACCGTCATCGGGTAAGTGCTAAGGCTTTTGACACCCCATCCGGAGAATACTAACCGAAACGCATGAACTTCCGATGAAAAAGCTTTGTAGACTTTTGCAAACCTTAGCTCAAAAGAATACCTTGGTTTTAGAAAATGAAACTTTTACTATTTATTTTCTAACTTTGCAACATTATTATTTCTATTTACATTATTAGGCTAGGAATTGGTATCACTTTTCTTTCGACGACACATCGGCCTCGCCTCCGACAAGAGCTCGCGTACTTATTATGATACCAACCCTAAATATACATCCTTCACCCTTTCTTTCGATGTCACATCGGGAGCGAACCGACAAATGCCCATGTACTTTATTGCGATGGAGTTTGTATATTAATTATTAACACTTAAGGATTTATAACTTGCATCCTTTTTATTCACTAACTACATTTTTATAGATTTTTTTTAATAGAATATTTTTTTTTTGCAAATAGTAAAAATTTCGTTTTAGAAAACCAAAGTATAAACTTGAACTAAAATTCTTATTTACAAATGATATTTGACTCATCATCGATAAAGCTTTTTTTTTTCTCTGAATATGTTGATTAGACTTTGCAACAATTAAAGAGAACACGTATAATTAATCATTTTAAGAGCTCCGGGGAAGAAAAATCACAAGTTATTCTTATAAGCCTTTAAGTTTTCCAAATAAACTTTGTTTAGCATCCTAATTCGTAAACAACACTATCATCTCTTATTCTTCACAAAAGAAATTTGCAAATACTTAGCCTATATAAAATCCAACTCGGCATATTTAAAATCTACTTGAGATTAGCACAAGTCTTCATTTACTAATGATTTCAAGTCTAGCATGTTTAAAGTCTACATGAGACTAGCACAAACTATCATCATTAATTGTTAAGGGAGAAAGCTAGAACTCTACACGTACGATCGGGTCAAAAATTACTTCTTATTCTTACCAACGGAAAACCTACATTTTTGTCTTAACACATTTTTTTTAATAACAATAACTTGAAAATTTAAAATTTTTGCTATTTTTGTGGGAAAACGGGTACGTGAGAACAAAACAATAAGCAAGCAACATCAAATCGATAGATTCCCTTCCCCAAACTAAAACGAAACATTGTCCTCAATGTTTAAAGTCGGGTTTCTACGTAAATCTAAGCCGTTTATGAAGTATGCAAAGATAAACGTTAATCGATATTGATGAAAGGATATCGGATCTCCCCAAACTAATTCACACAAAGAATGAGAAGCTCGAGTAGAACGGGAAAAATCAACCGGACACGAGAGGCTTCAAAGAATTTGTTGGTTCGATCCTACAAAAATCACAACAAACAAACAACAAACATCGAGAAATCGGAGAGAGTACAA
>BQNB010108141.1:0-19165 GCA_026074375.1 Tanacetum coccineum | reverse complement strand
TGGTAATTTTCTTAATTGCTCTTTTGAATATTATATTTTATATTGTATTTTATTGTGTATCTAAACTTCACAATCAGTTTTTGGCGTCGCTGTCGGGGACTAGTGTTTAAGATTCCTTCGTTTTTAGTTTAATTGGTTTGAAGATCTTTTCACCCTCGAAAGTTTCATTCTTGTTTTATAATTCTAAAATCCAAAAAAAAAATCATAAAATATAAAAAAGTAAAAAAAATACTTTTCTTTTCTTTTTAATATAAGTAAAAGATAAAAAATAAAAAAATCAAAAAAAAATCTTCCTTTTTAATTAAGAAATAAAAGTCACCAATTGGTAAAAATACCAAAATATAATACTCTCAACGGAGGTATTATCATAATCAATTCCGGTGAACTTGTTGGTTCCCAAATCGAACTAAAGATTTAACACTTGCCATTTGTGTCTCTACGAAATACGGCTCACCTTGAAAAGCAATTTTTGAGAGCTACCGTGAAGTAGTTGATTATTTGGTTTAAGTCTCTTCCGTGTAACCGTTAAAATTCATTGTTAAAAAAAATAAAATAAATAAAAAAATAAAAAATATATATAAAAAATAGTGTAAAGTTTTGCTTTTTGATTTTTAGTTTTTCTTTTTATGCGCACTCGTTCGCAATCTCGAAGACGTCGTCAACAACAACAAACTCTTCCGGTTGTTGTTGAAAATTTTGATTTAGAAGAACCAATTGTCGATCAAAACATTGTTGCAATGGCTGACAATAGAACGATGGCCCAAATGTTACAAGCACCCATCGAGGGGTATGAAGATGCTATAGTTGTTCCACCGATTAATGCTAACAATTTCGAGCTTAAACAACCTTTAAATCAATCTTGTTGCAAGTATTAAGTTTACAGGTAGACAAGACCCTCACAATCAACTTCGCTTCTTCACATAGGTTACTTCAACGTTTAGACATCCCGAAGGTTCCGAACACTTTCGATCAGCTTTTGCTATTTTCCTTTCCTCTAGACGGTTGAGCCCGAGATTGGTTAGACGAAGAACCTCCTAGATCAATTCTCACCTGGACACCTGTTGCAAAATTCATAAACCAATTCTCCCACCTTCGTTATTCTATTTTATTAAACTTTTATATACTAACTAACTAACATTCAGGTTCGGTAGGTTGGCTGCATTCTCTCAGTCATTGTAACAAACACCACCCCTTATATTTTTTTTAGGAAATTATACCAATATTGCATCTCCTATAAATAGCCCACTCCCCTTTATTCTCTTTTATATAAATCAGAACAAGACACACAGACAAAAAAAATCGACTCCTTTCTTCTCTCCTTCCTGTTCGAACCAAAAACCCAAAACCATCACTTCCAATCATCTAAATCACTCCCATTCCATCTCAAAATCAATCCTAAATAAAACCCCATTAATACCCATCATCCTTTTGATGATCAAACCACATGCAATTAGTTTTTCTCAAGTTCTTGCTTTTAAAGATTGATCAATTTTTTGGGTTTTAATCTAATTAAAGGATATTGGGTTAACAAGGATTAAGTATTGAGTGTGCGTTCAAGATTTGATTAAAGAAAAAGTTAGGGTTTGAGATTTTGAGGTTGTTTGGGTTTCGGCTAAACAAGGAGAACAAGAAGGAGTTTTTATTGATCTTTTACTTCTATCTTATTGTGTTTGTAAGTTAATTTTAAACCCTTTATCATCGATTAATTTCTATACATATTGCATGTGTTCAATTTTACTTTCTATAAGCATGCATGTTCATAGTTTCATTGATTTTGGTTTGATCATGAACATCAAGTTTTGATGTATTGAGATATGTTATTGAGATGTATTATGGCATTGCAAGTGAATAGATAATGATTTGGTTAAGATTTGGAAGGGTTTTGAAGTAGTTTTAGGGACTGTTTCCAGGTCAGTAGCAAAACATAGATATTCCTAATAATTTTTGGCCTGGAGCCTATGAATAAATTACATGGTTGATAGATATTGTCTTAAGCTTCGTATGGCGAATTGGATGGTTTATCAACTCCTCCAGATGAGGGAGTTATGGTCGTTTTACGCTTGCTAGTCAAATCTGGAACATCATTTGGAAAATGAATTAAACTCCAAGTTAATACTATAAAATGTAGGATAGTAAATCTAATCTCAGTAGCATGCATCTTAAACTAACTTCTCCAAGTGGATTCACTTTAATAGCTATTACGGTTTGGAAAATACATCAAAATTAGTGTTTGGTAGGAAAATTTGAGACTGATGCAGACCAGCAGCAAACTTTTGGTCTAAGAAGGTTTACATTATTTGATGGGATTGTAGAAATAAATTCAAAGTACATGTGTCTAATTGGATAGAGCCATATCTCCTCCGGATGAGTGAGATATGACCGATTTACGGAAACTAGTCAGTTCTGAACTACTGTTTGAAAAATAGATTTAACTCCTGATTTTTGCACTAAAGTGTTGGGTTTTTAAAACATGATTAAACACTAGACATCATAATCTTTCATCTCTCTTTGGATTCAACTTGATTGCTATTATAGAATAGGATTTATGGCCAAAACCGTAAGCGTTAGAAATTCAGCGAACTTTCTGTTTTGAGTTATGATTAGTAAAACCCATTTCTCGTGGATTGGTAAATGGTTTGATTAAAAGGCCTAATGTTATGGAAACTAGACTTAAGTATCTTTCCAGGGGTGAAAGCCCCATCCTTTTATCTTTTATAGGTTAAGAGATATGGTCTTGTAAAGTTGACCAAAAATTCAGCAACATAGTTTTACGCCTCTTCTTGAGAAATAAAAGTGCGACCACATAGTAATAAAATAAGAATCATTAAGCGAGACTTAGTAGACACTTAATGTAGTATAAGTGCAGGTTGTATACCAATTTGGGGATACTAATACTTCGGTTAAGTTATAATGCAATTCCATGCATATCTCGGAAACATATCTCGTGATCATTCGATTTACTTTTACGTATCGATCTTCTTTATCATTCTAAGCCACGTCACATCTTTTAGGTTGTGCTTAGACGCTTCTCGCTCGTCTGATGATTCATCTACTTCTGGTCTTCATAACTCCTAAGGTGATTTCAAAGCCCCATCTTTTCTTCTTTAATGGTTTTCATAACTATTTTCGGGGTGAGAATACATGCTTGCTTTACTAAGCAAAATTATTGATTCCAATTTCACAAGCGTTATATGAATGTTTTTACTAAAGATTTTACTTGCTTTTCATATGATTTCTAATACATGTTTGATACATGGTTGTTTACCATTGAATTTATTAAAGCTTAAATTGCTTACTAAATGATTTGAGATCATTGTTTATCTATTTACAAAACCGTGAGTTTTGAACATATACCTGTTTTATATTGGACACAAGTGCTTGAAGGGTATTCTTGACCCATTATTGCAAACTATCGTAGGAGTACCTATTGCTAAAGATCCTAATATCGTGCACCGTTAACTACCTGTGATGGGTAGACGTTAGTGTAATAAATAGTACTATGGGGTGACTCCCCGTTCGGGGTTTGAATCCTTTTGGAACACCCACTCTCAACGGATATATTACTCTGAGAATTAGGTATATAGCAATAATACCAAATCTTTTGGGGCAAACTATATTTTCTCGTCAAAGGGATCGGTTGTCACGAGCTCAATGCGATAATTCTGTTACTTGACACTGCATTCATTGCATTGTCGTTGGTTAATCTTATACCTTGTGGTCCACTACTAAGCATACTTGATTTATTAAATTACTACTTGGATTTCGAAACAATTCTTCTAAATGTTGTAACGCTACTTTTTTTTACTGAAACATTACTTGATTTATATCAATACTGTTTTTACTTAAACCTATGAATTCGCCAACATTATTGTTGACGTTTTTGCATGTATTTTCTCAGGTTATATCTTGTTAGCTTAGCATTGGGAGCATTCGAGACGCGTGGATATCAACAAAACTCAAGGACTCAGTTTTCTTCACATTCGATAACTTTTTAACTTCAAATATACAAAATGATTCACGTTTGAACTCTTATAATCTTGTTAAATTATAAATTATTGGGACCTGATTTTACTCTGACATTTTAATTGAATGTGACATTTTATTAACGTCTCTTTTGAGGTCGTATTCTGTAACTTGTACTTTATACTATGAAGTAGCACCCCAAAGTGGTATTTCGCTGCGTTGTGATTTTATGGGGGTGTTACACGTTTAGCAGCTGTAGGAGACGATTTTAGGGCCTAAAAACCCTATTGTACCTCTTCTAATTCATGTTTTAATCAAGTAAGGTTTACTTAATCATTTAATATGTCTATGTGTTGTTTGATTTATTGTTCTTACTTTATCTTTAACGTGCTTGGCTAAACCTCCTATTGTGTTTATTTATGATTGTATGAAACCTAGAATGTAGATCTTAGTAGTGTTGCTTCTTGTGATGGATGTGCACGTTAGGTCTTAAAAAACCAGATTTTGTCTGCATCGTTGTTGATATGTCTAGGAAAACGTGATTGTGTAGAAAGGATACCATCGGGTAACAGTCTTCATACTACCTTGCCCCCTAATATGGTTGATCCACTCTTAATATATTTAGGGGCTGAAAAGCACTAATAAGCTCTAAAAGAGCTTATCCATAGGCTGAACCTCAGAAAGGGACTTGTTCCCTTTGGCTTTAAACTAAATAGAGGCTGTAAAAACTCATTTTAGTCCAAACTGTAAAAGGAAAAGAATTATAATGAGCATATAATATGCTTATCTAAAATGAAAAGAAATAAAGAGGTTTAAAACTAATTTTAAGCTATTGAAATTGATCTGACTAAGCAAACCAGAGAAATAATCCAATAGTGCATGAAATTTAGATAAGCAAAAAACATAATGAAAAGGACAAACTAGATTATGAGCTATAGAGAACTTATTAAGCTACTTATTATCTATCTATTTAAGCAACAAATACTATTACCTTAAGCTAGAATTTAGATTTTAAGAAACTAAATATTACTTCTACTGTTTTTGGCTTTTCTTGGCTGATAAGCTGTTTTTAAAGCAAAATTTAAGCTAGTAATCTAGTTTGGAAATGAAAAATAAGCCCTATCTTATATTAAGCTATATAAAAACTAACTTAAACCTAAACCTAAGCTCCTAACTTCTACAATTACTAGCTAAAATGATATCTCAAAGTGACAGCAGGAACTGAGTTGTTCCTGCTGGTGCTCTTTGCACAAACACAAACGCAAGGTGCAGGAGATACCTAGAATGGTAATCCTGTACCTTGGAGCAACACTCTTAGAGTGTACAAACGCAATTCAAGTAAAATCCAAGCCTAAAGGGCTTTAGATCAAAATTTCACAAGCAAAAAGAAAGGAAAAACTGCCCTGGTGTAGAAACAAAGATAATAAGCCATATCTTTTGAAAATTAACAAACTAACTTTTAAAAACTCTTAAACTACTGATTTTAAATGAAAACTCAACTTACTAAAGCAAATTGCATTTCCTAATTTGACTTTTTGAGGTCAAAACTACTTAAACCAAACACTCCTAATTAATATGACAGATTTTAAAGAGCTTATGGAATGAAAATCTATTTATCAAAAGCTTAAGACCAGATTATGCAGAGTTTATATTATCCCTAATAAACAAGCATTAACAACTAAATAACGTAAATCTAAAATTAAATCTAATTTCTTCCTACAATTTTAGTTTTTTTATGGTTTTTAAGACAAATATAATTATAACCAATAATCTAAATGATTAAGCTAAAATTCAGTTTATAAAGAACTAAATAATAAGCAATATAGAAGGCAAATAGTACTAATAAGTAGACAAAATAAGCAATTAAGCAGTCCTACACTATTAAGCTAAAATTAAGCTAGAAATGAAATTATGAAAAGTAAATGAAAACTTACTTGTGCCTCAGCTAAACAGAAGCTCAAACTCAATAATCAGCTACAAGCTCTAGCTTATTCATGTGAATAAGCTAGTATAAGTCCATGAGGATCCTTCCATTTTAGATCCCCCTTCCATAGCTTAAATCCAATAAGTCCAAGGTAAGGTAATAGTTTTTAAGCTGATTTTAAAGTAGTTTAAATAAAATTAAGGTTAATTAAGCTCAATCATGAGCTTAGAGACTCATGAGAGCTTATGAGTAGCTTATGGCTTTAGTTTAACAATTGATATGAAAATTAAGAGATTATGAGAGATTTTCTAAAAACTGAATTATCATTAATTAAAAAAACTTGGTTACAATACTTGAAATGAAAGTTACAATGTTTAAAAGGTAAATTAAGCTGGAAAAAGGAAATTAAGCTAAAACTTAAATCTAAAGCTACAAGCTAAAATTAACTAGGTGAAAAGAAAAAATGTCTATCGTGTGTGTGAACTGTTGAGGGCTATTTATAGCTGAACAAAGAACCTTCTAGCCCCTTGCCTTCATCAATCATCCACCCTTGATCTTTCTTTCATTTTTGATCTTTGTTTTTGGCCATTGGATCACTAAGTGACCTCACACGGATTGCCAACGTGGCAATCCATGTGAGGCACACTTGTGTTTCTTCTCTGAGAGCTAGCAGTGCAAAACCAACACCTCTTTGTGCTTCTTCCATTGATGACGTGGCCTCATCTTGCGTGTGAGCTTAAGTAACCCTTGATTTGACTGATATGACCCCTCCTTTTTTTTTTAAAAGTGTTTAAACGAGTCTCATGAATTGACCTTCTAAACCGTTAATTTCATCATTTGCACCTTGCCCTCTCATTTAATCCATGGGTAATCAATGTAAGATGATGATAGTAATGGTCTGTCGCGGCGTTTCTTATAACTGAAATGGGGTAAAAACGGTTGAACTTTTGGCTTATGACATACTAGCCCTCTTATTACTTTTCCCTATCTAGTTATAGATAACTTTCGAAAATTGCAAGTTTAGCCCTTGTGGTTTATTTTAAAAGGGAAGTGGGCTAGTAATGAGCTTATGAATTGGGCTTTTGGGCTTACGAGATCCGGGTAAGGTTTTTTAGGGTATTTCAGGCCCAATACGGTTTTAAGGGCCCAATAAGAGGTAAGGGGTCATTTTTGGACATTTATTTTATAAAACTTGATGGACTGAATTATATTATTGTAGGTTTGTCATTGTAGTCGATTACTGATGTTGACTGATATAGACTGCGGTATTGACTTTCTGGCTTTGCTTCTGGCTTTTGATCACTCTTTTGTACTCTTCTTATTCTCGTGTCCGTGCTTGCCCGTTTTTGACTGTTTTCTTGTGATTTTTGATATATCCGCACCTGCACACACAAAACATAAATACAAGCATATTTTTGCCATTTTTGGTTTGTTTTGGGCTTATTTGGGTTATTTTAGGTACAAATGGATATGTGTATTCTACACTTATCAAAATTCCTCAAACTAAACGATTGTACAACACCCTGTGTTTTCAAGTCATTGACGACGTCGATAAATCCACAATGTACCTTTTGTATTGTACGCATTTACTTTAAATCATAAATGTTAAGCCAAATCGCGTAAGCTAAAAATTAGCGTTCAATGTAAACGGGCATCAAACAATTAAATGTTTACATCAAGCAAGGGTTAAGTAATTATTTTGAGAATAATTATTAACTTTGTTCATTTTATTTTTATCGGATACGTAAAGGTACACTATACGCGATAAAATGCGTTTAAAGTCACTCCCGGAACCACCAAAACTTTTCTACGCTTCAACAAATACCCACATTAATACCCAATACATAAAAATTAGTCCCAACAACACAAAATCACATATATCTCTATGCCGAAATTTATGGCAATGGATACATAAGAATAAGAAAAAAATTCAACACTTGGTCCCTTGTACATACATTTTCAATTAACCAAGCCATACTTTGTTCTTTGACCTAATACAAGAAAACAATGTCATCTTTAAGACCCATGAAGTGTGTTTCTTAGACCAATATATCATCTTTTTTACTAGTCTTTCCATATATAAAATAGTAGTATAGATATAAACACATAATAAACCACTTTACACTTATCTAGAAAATCTCAAAAATTTCCTCCTTTCTCCCCATTGAGCCCTAGGGAAAAAAAGAAAGAAAAGCGACGACAACCCACCCCCTCTAAACAAAATCCATACAAAATTTTTATTCAATTCATCCTATAACCTTCTATACACATCCAGTAATTAAGATAAGTTCAAGGTGTTTCCAAGATGGCTAACCATTTTCAACATTAATCAAGAAAAGAAAAGTTTAGGGTTTTATTAAGGAAAAACAAGGGTTTTCTTAAGTGCAACAAGCTTGGATTCAAGGGCTAAACCAGGGTTTATAGCATTATTTATCGATCATCTTCATCACATTCCAAGGTCTACATGAACTTTTATATCTTGTAAAACTTTCTTTGATATGCAATGTTATTTCTATTTAGTTTTAATCAACCATTTAGGATTTTTATCATAATAATGGAGTTTATACTTGAATGATCAATTATTCACTTTATACATGTGGTTGTTATTACTGTATATCACACTTAATAAGGATGAGGAAAATATGTCTCAAGTTATATGGTGTAAAAATGCTTATGGGGTAATTAGGTTGTTTTATGATCCTCATAATATGATTTGCAAGTTAAAGAAATACCTTGGACAAGTTAAGGTTAATTAAGTGACTTAATTAAGGTTATATAAGATCATTAAAATAAGGTTATATCATGATAAGAAAAAATTTACACCTTATGGTTATATTAAAAGATTATAAAGTGTGAATAACATAAAACAAGGTCAAAAAAAAATGAACTTATGAAGTTATGTAAAACATTCTGTCTAAGTGTTATAAAAAATACTTATTTTTATGTTTTTTATAAAGATAATACAAATCAAACGACCGATTCCGAAAAGGTAAGAAACTTGTAAAACGAATTAATAACGAAAAAGTAACGTTACAAACGAGTTATACTTTAATAAACGAGTTTAATAAATCAATTTTTAATAAAATAATATCAAAACACAAGTTTGATATTTTTAATAAATAATACATA
The DNA here is from genome assembly GCA_026074375.1 of Tanacetum coccineum. Classification (NCBI taxonomy): domain Eukaryota; kingdom Viridiplantae; phylum Streptophyta; class Magnoliopsida; order Asterales; family Asteraceae; genus Tanacetum; species Tanacetum coccineum. The sequence continues at coordinate 10,149 of BQNB010108141.1, read as the reverse complement.
GTTTTAGGATTCAAAATGATAAGAATCGTAATTTTTTCCAATTAAATAACGAATGAGTTATGAATTTCGCGAGTTTACGACAATTAAAACTTTTATAAAACTTTTTTTAAAAGTTACAAATCATCGACAGAAAAGTTACATTTTTGTACCTCGATAAAAATATAGAACTTTCAAATAACGGAGAAACGTCCTCGAAAAGAATCGCTAAAAAATGGGCTAAAACGAATAAAATTACGGCATTTACTGGTTTTACGACAACAAATAACGATTTTTTATAAAACTCACGTGTCTGATGTGAACAGATAAAATTACTGGTTCACCCAGAGGGTCAAAATATGAAAAAATGACCCCAGAAAAGCAAATTATGATAATCCTCGTCCTAATAACGAAAAGAGGGCATAAGAAACGTCAAACTCGGGCTTAAAACGCAAAGTTAAGCCTAATTACTAAAACGATAAATAAAAACGTTTTTAACTTATTAACGTAATTTACCAAAACCATTAGTTGGTGATTGAACTATAAGAATTATATGTGGTTTTATCCAGTACTATATTACTAGGGATTCATAATGAGTCCTCTTTCCGGATTGCTTTTCGATCGAGTTTGTTGGATTTACGATTTAAAGTGTCCTAACTCCTCGAACGTCAATGTCATGACACTCTTAGAATATTATAGCCCGAACGATAAGTACGATGTAACAAATATAAGAATATATCAAAGTACTCGGTACTTTACGCCTATGATAATTATGTTGCATTCGATCTTTTACGTGACGATTTAATCTGCGATATTTAGATTACCAAACTCAAGGTGAGTTCATAGCCCCACATTATTTATACGATTTCAATGATTATAATTATGGGGTGGAAAACATGCTTTGTTTTAAATTGGAACGCAGTATTGATTACATGTTTGCCTAGTATCGATAACCCAAGTAAAGCCCATTATCACACGAGCTGTCAATTGCATAGAAGTAGATGTGGGAATTACACGATGTGACGCGAATTTATTATAGATCATTTTTCCGGGAAACGACCTCCCCGTTCGGGGAACTAGCTATCACCGAGAACGAAACGTTATAGCATTTCGAATTGGATGTTTTCGGGTTGAACGTCTTATACGTAGCAGAAATTGCAATATATAGTTTAATTGCAAGAAAGATTATCGACTTACAGTGTCATGAGCTTAGTGTAAATGTAATCTCGTTTTAATGATGCGTCGCATGTGTTTGCATTAATTATCATGGGAAAAAGTCATGGCGGTCCTGAGCATATTATGATTTAACAAACCTATGAATTCACCAACATAAATGTTGACGTTTTTAAGGCAATGAATTTCCAGGAGATCATAAGCATAAGGTGCTAAGGATACATGGTGATTTTGTTTTGGGAAGTCATTGCAAAAAGATATATTCGATTTAAGTTGTAGAAACAAGTATCATTGTAATAAAAATCAGGATCAAGTTAAAGCTTCGGGCGTATTTGTATCAATATTGTTAAATCCAATGTATCAGTTTTAAAACGACTTTTTGTCGTTCAATATATATCTTGCATGTGTTATTGATACTTAAGTAACACGCCCGACCCTTATTCCGCTGCGACCCAATTTATGGTTATACAGATTGTGTATCAATAGCTAATGTTATAGAGAACCAGGGTCAAATTGTTTTTGCTAGACTATAAAACCCATTTTCAAACACTGCATTCTTAAAAATGGGTTTTATGGGACACACACTAGTTGTTTAGCATTAGTTAAGTTTTACTAGATGCTTACATGACACACTATTGAATTGCATAGTGGGACTATATGCATTCATAATTGATATACATGTTTTAATATTATAGTAACGTAATACAATTAGCGGGGTATATTGTATATAATACAAAGAAAATGAGTTTGCATTCTTTCGCGCAACTCCTGCATTATTTATATAAGGGTTATATTTATATCAATAGTGGGAATATTATCTTTAGCAGAGGTAGTACGATAAGCTCGAAGGTCCTAAGCGCTACCTAAAACATTAAGCTATCGAAAATGATACCTTACCATCATTCATTTAGCCATAAGTGCATACCTCGAATTTACCATACCATCCTTATAATAATATATTTATATAAGTTAAGTTTTGCCCGTTGCAAGCATTTATGTTTTCATTATCGACGATTACCTACACGTCTGTTTATATTAATTTCTGAGCCATAGATTCCATTGAGCTTCTGATAAGGAGCTAGAGGAACTAATGAAGGATCAGCCTCTATACTGCTAGTGCCATCACCTACAACCTTATCACCAGGCTACAGTGCTTGACTAATAAGGATCTAATCCAAAGAGGATGAAGGAGGACCCTGAGGAGGATCCTGCTGACCATCACCACTGCCGACTGGATGAACAAATTATGATAATGGTCATCTGATGATGACAACGATGATGATGATGATGTTGAGAAAAGGATGAGGAGGACGGGGAAAAGGAGGAGGAGCACCTACTCCAGTCGACCCTACCTACTGTACTATAGATGATCCCTATCCCCTCAAGCTAGAATACAGAGGCATTTAGACTAAGATTCTGGCTTCATATACCACCCACCTCTCCACACATATCATTTTTGTCTTTTGAGCCAAATCCTCGTACAGTACGGATGTCGTATTTAATACCATACTCACGATCAACCATCGTCTAAGCAGGCATTAACCAAAGTAGCTGCTACACTACCTCATCATCACCACCACCTAGAGAAAGTTTAGTCAGTTCTAAAGATAACGTAAGAGTCTAGCATCTAGAATCTTGAGAAGGGCACCCTGCCATAGACAAATATATTTGTCAGTGAAGCTCATTTGTACCCACTAAACTTGAGTAAATACTCGGTTTGGTAGTTGTTTAATAAAAAGCTTGTACTCTTTACTCAAGTAAAACGATGTATTAAGTATTAACTGACGTTGTTGGTTATGATCATCGCTACTGAACGATAGGGATTTATTTATGCCGATGGTTACTGTTATCTTATATCTATGCATAACGTGTCTCACCATACCTACTTGTTGGGACACGGAGTGTCATGATTTCCCCTGAATGAAACTTCATATACAATTTTGTTCTCTTCCCTGTGACTTTCAGAAACAATGACACTAGTTTGAGATCAAGGGATGAGTGTTGAGGAAATTTAGCGGGTTGTAGCCCAGCGTGTGCTAATGCTAATCGAGGCCTATTTGCCATTTATGAGACAAATCCAACATGGCCCGTAAGTCAATACGCCAGACCGATACAAACCAAATGCAAGTAGCAGAGAATGCTAACAACAAGAGAAAGCTGGGAAAGGTAACCACAATGGGCCCAAGTGTACTGTAAAAGGCAAGAATTGCAGAAATTGACCCCATGACCCAGGATTGTAGGATCCTACTGCATTCTGATGAATCAACTAACTCACACCTGTGTTAAGGTGTGGAATACTGAGACACTTCAAAGTAAGTGTCAATAAGTGAAGTATCAGAGACAAACGTGTGAACAAAAAAGTTAGCACTCTTTCCGAATCGCCAGCGAGAACAAGAGGAAGTTGAATAACACATCCAAGGACAATCAGAACCAACAAACAGCCGAACATAGGCAAAAAAAATAAAACTGGCAAAGCTTACCTGCAGGGCTACGGGATTAAGAAATATTACGTGGGATCCCAAGCCCATTGTTTCGCTAAATGCAACATCATCATGATGGTCCATGTCCTCACCAAATGCCACAGTGCAACAATAGTGGCGCCATCTGGTCCGTAACCAATTGGAGACCTACAAATGACAATCTACTAACCACAAAGATGCTCGGGGACAAGTTCAAAAGCTAATTGTAATGAAATGTGGAATCAAGCACTGCAAGAGGGATTGCCCAAAGCGAAAGAACCGAAGTCATAAAAACCAAATTGGTAGGTACTGGAACACATGAGTGGTTGATACATTAAGGCAGAAGGGTAAAAACCGATCAGACCCTTACAACATTAAAGATGATATCAAACTAAAGCGTAAAAGAGAAAGTTGTCACGCTCGCCTAATAAATCCTAAGTTTAAACTATCTTAGACGTTTAATCTCCATGAGTTCTCATTGTATTTCCCTTAAATTACAGTTGTATCGAATTAGTTTAAATTATCTATAAATTATCGAATTATGAGAATTTCCATCAATGATTAACATATGTCCTATTTACTCTTACAAACTACTCTCACGAATATCTGAAAATAAAATATTTTGACGAAATGAGCAATTGCTCGTTAGTCCTAAATTATACATGGCCCTGATCAACTATGTATAATTCTGGAAAGGTACTATGCCGAGCGAGAGTATCACTCTAAAAACCTCTTTTTAAGAAAATAATTTCTACTATATATCATGTTTTGTGTGCGTAATCATGGAACGCGATTTACTTTTGAAAATTGAATATTAGTAACCCACCAACTAAGCAGACAATCACTCCGTCTTACTATAAAGTCGCATCATCTAATAATCAAATCCTAACCGAGACACACCACTAGTCACCCTTGGACAATTTCGCTATCGAAATTGCTCGCTAATAGAGAATTTACTAAAAACATCCGTTCAACATCAACCTAATGCCGGTAGAGATAGGTAGTTTCGACGTCATAATTGGCATGGACTGGTTGTCAAAATACAGTGCCGTTATCGACTGTGCTAAGAAGATTGTTTTCTAACCCCTCCGGGAGCGAAATCCTAATATCGTTCTGTGCGGTGACGATGTAGTGAAGGACACAGGACGGCGCCTAAACGCATCTTCGTGGTACCAAGGTTCAAAAGTATCTCTAAAAAGGATTCTCACACGTCTTTTGTGGCACATGTTACTACAAAGGAGATGGAAGACAAGTCGGAGAAGAAGCGACTTAAGGACGTATCAATGTTTTCAAGACTTCCGGAAGTATTTCTGAGACTTGCCGGGTTTCCTCGACTCGACAAGTGGAGTTCAAATAGATTTGGTACCTGGTGCTGCACCTGTCGGCATGGGCACCTTATCGATAGGACGCCTTCCGAGATAAAAGAGTTATCTGAGCAACAAAAAGAGCTGTCCGATAAAGGCCTTAAAAGACCCTAGTTTCCTCACCTATGGGGAGGCTCCGTCTTGTTTTTCAGAAGAAGGACGGATCTTCCGGATGTTGCATTGATTACCGGTAATTGAATAAACTTAACGGTGAAGAACCGTTAACCGCATCCCAATGCTTATGATGTTATTGATCAGCTTCAAGGGTCGAGTGTCACTCAAAAATCGACCTAAAGGTCAGGTTATCACCAATTAAAGGGTTCGAGAAGGAAGACACTCTGAAGACTGCCATTCAGAACCGTTATGGCCATTACGAAATTTCAAGTTTATGCCGTTTGCGCTTGACAAACTCACCTGCAGTGTGCATAGGACCCTTATTGAACCGAGTGTGCAAACATTATCGGGAACAAATTCGTAATTGTCCTTTTATTGTGATATTTGATCTATACCCAAGAGCAAGCAATATAGCACGAAGAGCATCTGAAGAAATATTGGAGTTTGATGAAAGGAAAAGGAGTTGTATGCAAAATTTTCCAAATTAGAATTTTGATCCCCAAAGTACAGTTCCTCGTCATGTGATCGATAGTGAAGGAATTCATGTGGATCCAGCTAAGATAGAATCCTTAAAGATTGGACAACTCTAAAGTCACCAATCGGAGATTAGTCAATTTATGGTCTTGCTGGGTATTGTAACCGAAGAGTTCATTGAAGGGTTTTTCCAAAGATCGCAAAAAACCAATGACTAAATATACACAAAGAAGGTTAAGTTTTGTATGGGGCAATAAACAAGAAGCAGCTTTTCAACTGTTGAAGCAAAAACTGTGCAGTGCACCAATCCTTGCATTACCTAAAGTAAGCAAAGATTTCATCGCATACTGCGATGCTTCGAAGAAGGGTTTGTGGGTGTTGTATTGAGCAGCGAAAAAAGTGATTTCTTAATGCATCACAGCCAGATTTAAGATTCATGATAAGACTATATTACTCAAGATTTTGGAACTTGGTGTTTGGTGTACGCTCTCAAGATCAGAGACATATATTTATAAGGAACAATGTAGCGTGTTCACCCGATCACATAGTTTGCAACACATTTTAGATTCAAAAAGAGTTTGAACATGAGGCCAACGCCGATGGATAGAGTAGCTAAGTGATTACGATTGCGATATTCGATATCACCCGGTGGAAGGCAAATTCGTTGCTAGATGCTTTGAGAGAAAGAATGAGAACCACCATTAAGATTCGAGCTTAGTCATGACTATTAAGCTTGATCTTCCCAACAGATCTTAAATGCTCAAACTGAGGAGCAAAAACTATAGAACATTTAACAAGTGAAAGACTTTATGGAATGTTATTGAAAATGCTAAATTTCAGAATCAATTAGAGATCCAAAAGTTGGGAACTCACGTGCGATGGAACCCTATGCCATCAATGGTAGGGAGTTGGCTACCTTGTTATTGAGATTTGCGACTGTGATTCATGCACAATTCCCACAAATCAAAATTACTCTATTCATACCGGTTCCGACAAAATGTACCAAGACATGAAGAAGCTATATTGGGTGGCCCAACATGAAAGCCGACATTGCCACCTAGTTAGCAATTGTTTTGACATGTGCTAAGTCCAGGCCGAACCTCAAAGGCATCAGGATTGTTAGTACAACCAAGATACCCGAATGGAAGTGTGACAACATCACTATGGATTTTGTTTACTAAGCTTCCTAATTCGTCTCAAGGCTACTAACACCATTTTGTGTAATTGTTGACTGACTCACTAAGTCTGGCGATCTTTACACCAATAGAGAGACCCGATCCTTTGATAAACTTGCAAGAAGTACCTAAAGAGATGGTCCACCGAGACATGGAATACCTATCTCAATCATTTGTGATCGTGACCCGAGATTTGCATCTAATTTCTGGAGATCACTTCAGAACACTTTGGGTACTAATTTGGATATGAGTACTGCGTACCATCCACAAACAGACGAGCAAAGCGAGAGGACCATTCAAACTCTCGAGGATATGCTGCGTACTTGTGCAATCGACTTTGGAAAGGGTTGGATAACCATTTGCCATTAGGTCGAGTTTTCATACAATAAAAGCAATCACGCTAGCATCAAGCCGCACCATTCGAAGCACTTTATTGTCGAAATGTCGTTCAACTGTTGTTGGACTGAAATTGAGAAGCTTCAAATCCATTTGTCCAGAACTAATCACGAAGACCACTAGAGAAATCATACCAGATCAAGCAAAGGATGCCAAGCCGCTCATGACCGAACAGAAGAGTACGCGACTTGAGCGTAAACCAATGGAATTCCAAGTCGGGGATAAAGTTATGCGTTAGAAGTCTCCGCCTTGTGGATAGGATTCGTACGTTTTGGCAAACGGGGAAGTTAAATTAAACCTAGGTATTTGGTCCTTCAAGTGTAAGAAAGGTCCGGAAGAGTTTTCCTTACAAGCTCGAACTTCCAGAATGAGTTGAGCAGAGTCATAATACATTTCAGTGTAACTAATATTAAAAAGTGTCATGCCGACGAACCATTAGCCGTTCCGTTAGAAAGACTTCATGTGGATGACAAGCTTCATTTTGTGATGAACCATTAGAAATATAGCCGTGAAGTTAAAACGATTGAAGCGAAGCCGAATCCCTAAGTCAAGGTTCGATGGAACTCCAAAGAGGTCCTGATTCACATGGGAACGTGAAGACCAATCAAGAAGAAATAACCACAAAACAACCTCCACACCTCTTCACCAAGACCACACCGTCGTCAAGTGCTGCATCGTGAGCCTTGAGGACAAGGCTCGTTTAACGGGGGAAGTCTATAACACCCTGTGTTTTCAAGTCATTGACGACATCGATAAATCCACAATGTACCTTTTGTATTGTACGCATTTGCTTTAAATCATAAATGTTAAGCTAAATCGCGTAAGCTAAAAATTAGCGTTCAATGTAAACGGGCATCAAACAATTAAATGTTTACATCAAGCAAGGGTTAAGTAATTATTTTGAGAATAATTATTAACTTTGTTCATTTTATTTTTATCGGATACGTAAAGTGTATACGTTTCGCGATAAATTGCGTTTAGGCACTCCCGGAACCACCAAAACTTTTCTACGCTTCAACAAATACCCACATTTATACCCAATACATAAAAATTACTCAACAACATCACATATATCTTATTATGGCCGAATTTATGGCAATTGATACAAAGATATAAGAAAAAAATTCACCACTTGGTCTTGTACAACACCTCTTCATTTAAACCTAGTCATTTCTTGTTCTTTGACCAAAGACCAAGACCAAGACCCCTTAAGACCCTCAATGTGTTCCCTTGACTAGTCATAAGGCTTTATAATACAAGTAACTAGATGCATATCACACACTTCTCATTTCCTTAGTGAAAAATCAAACAATACTCCCTTTGTCACACTTACAAACTCACGGCACAAACCAACCACAATACACAATCCATACAAAATTTTATACAACCTATACCCTTCTATACACATCTATCCTAAGACATTCTAAGGTGTTTTCAACAATTGAATCACCATTTACAAGTAATAATCAAGAAAAGGAAGCTAGGGTTTTTATTAAGAAAACAAGGGTTTTCTTAAGTGCAAGCTTGGATTCTAGGGCTAAACAAGGGTTTAGCATTTGTTTATCATCATCTTCACACATCCTAAGGTCTACTAGAACTCTTTATATTCTTGTAAATTTTCATTGTTATGCATATGTTATATCTATTTTAGTTGAATCACCATTTAAGTTTTTATTCATGAAAATGAGGTTTTCACTTGTAATGGTCATTTTGTATACTTATATACATGTGGTGTTATTACTTATATCATACTAAAAAGGAAGAGAAAATATTGTATTAAGTTGTTTTGGTGTAAAAATGATTGTGGGTTAATTAGGGTTTTTATGGTTTCATAATATGTTTCAAGTTAAAGAAATACATAAGACAAGTTAAGGTTAATTATGGACTTATATTGAGGTTATAAGATCATTAAAATGAGGTTATATCATGATAAGAAAACATGTACACTTATGGTTTATAAGGAAAACGGCTACATATGAACTTATGGTAATATGACTTATTTAGTATTATTAAGAATTTGGTAAGTTGGACAAAAAGGACATTGATGGACTATGGACTTAATATATATATATGATATAATACATATATATAAATTGTAAGACTTGTGGTGAAATACAAAAGTGGTAAATAATGGAAACAAGGGTTAACTATGGACTTATCAAAGTCATGAAAACATTCTGTCCAAATTCGTGTATATGTATACTTGTAATATATTTTTATAAGATAATACATTTCACGACGATTCCGAAAAGGTAAGAAACTTGTCAAACGGATTAATAACGAAAAAGTTACGTTAAAAACGAGTTATACGCTAATTAAACGGAGTTTATAAAATAACTTTTATAAAATTTATATCAAACAGCAAGTTTGATATTTTTAACAACTAAAACACATTTTTAGGATTCCAAAATGATAAGAATCGCAATTTTTCGATTTATAACGAAGAAGTTATGAATTTCGCGGGTTTGCGGTAATTAAAAGTTTATAAAAATAATTTTATAAACTATGAACAGTAAAAACACTATTCATGACAGAAAGTTATATTTTTGTAAACCTCATAAAATTATAGAACTTTCAATTACGAGATCGTGCTCGAAAGAATCGTTAAAAACGGAGCTATAACGAATAAAATACGACATTTACGACAACAAATATGATTTAAATAAAAATCATGTCTGGTGTGAACAGTAAAAGTTACTGTTCATCAGGGGACCAAAATTATAAAAATGTCAAATATCGATAACCCGTCTTAATACGAAAAGATGGGCATAAGAAACGCTAGAATCGGTCATTAAGAAACGTAAAAGTTATGACGATTTTACCAAAAGTATGTTTATAAACGTTTTAATTTTATAAACATGTTTTCCCTTAAACATTTAGATGGTGATTAGCTATATAGACGTATGCATTGTAGGAGTACTTAATGTAATTAGTGTTTATACGACCTTAATTTAATTAGGTTGCAATTGATCGATTCGCGTGACGCGTTATTTGTGATATACTTGGCATTACTCACTC